>JAOWAW010101762.1:0-26948 GCA_028565695.1 Nicola tetela
TTGACAAGACAAAAGACAAGAAGAACAAATCATCAGTTCAGTCATATATTTTTGACAGACACAGTTATTACTTGACAAGTTCATGTCAGGCATTCATTTAGCAGGTCCTGCCTTCCGTCACATGAGTTTCCAACAGGTGCAAGACTGGCATAGAATTGACAAAAAGTTCCCGTAAAATTGTCACTGGAAAGTGACGTCTACTACACCCAGAATGTCATAGACGTCTAGCGAAATCTGCATTCAGCCAAATTTGGCTTCAGAGATCACAATGTCAGTCAGAAAGCATTTAACATGATAAACTCCGGCGACTTCACAAATGAAGCAGTACATTCGATCGACCAGACCATGACAACATCACCTCATTGATCAGATGAGTCTGAAAATTATGAAACTTACTTGCTGATAAAGTTTCCGCCAAAATTTGACAAGACAAAAGAGAGCAAGGACAAGTCATCAGTGCAATCGTATATTTTTGGAAGAAACAGTTATTACTTGATAAGTCCATATCGAGCATTTATTTTCGAAGATTTTGCCTTCCATCAGATCAGTTTTCAGCAGGTGCAAGCCTGGCATCGAGTTGACGACAAGTTCCCGTAAAATTATAACTGCAGAGTGATGTCTACTACACCCCAGAATATCATAGATTAACTTTTACTAGGATCTGCGCTTGGGTAATTCTGGCTTCAGAGAGCCCACTGTCAGTCAGAAAATAGTTGTAAATAGTTGAATACATTAGATCAACCAGACCGTGACAACATCAGCGGAAAGGTCAGATGAGTCTGAAAATTATGAAACTTACCAACTGATGAAGTTTCCGCACAGATTTGACAAGAGAAGAAAAGCAAGAACAAATCATCAGTGAATTCGTATAGTTTTGGAGGAAAGTGTTATTACTTGAAAAGTTCATATCAGGCATTTATTTTCGAAGCTCTTGTCATCTATCAGATCAGTGTTCAACAGGTGCAAGTCTGGCATTGAATTGACGTTATGTTTCCGTAAAATTATGACAGGAAAGTGACGTCTGCTACACGCCAGAATGTCAAAGATTAATGTCTAGAGGGATCGGCATTTGGCTAATTCTGGCTTCAGGGAAAGCATTGGCAGACAGAAAGTAGTTGAGATGATAAATTCCGGTGACTTCACAAAATGAGCAGTACATTAGATCGACCAGACCGTGACAACATCAACTCTAAGATCAGATGAGCCTGTAAGATATGACACTTACATACTGATGAAGTTTCCGCCAAGATTCGACAAGACAAAAGACAGCAAAAACAAATCATCAGTGCATTCGTATATTTTTGGAAGAAAGAGTTATTATTTGATAAGTTTATATCGGGCATTTATTATCGAAGCCCTTGTTTTCCATCAAATCAGTTTTCAACAGCTGCGTGTCTGGCAAAGAATTAACGACAAGTTCCCGTAAAATTCTGACTGGAAAGTGACGTCTACTTCAGGCCAGAATGTCATAGACTAACGTGTAGCGGGATCTGCATTTGGCTAATTTTGGCTCCAGGGAACACACTATCAGTTACAAGGTAGTTAAGATGATAAATTCCGGTGACTTCACAAATGAAGCAGTACATCAGATCAACAAGATCGTGACAACATCAGCTCAAAGATCCGATGAGTGTGAATAATATGAATCTTACCCACTGATGAAGTTTCCGCCAAGATTTGACAAGAGAAAAGACAGCAAGAACAAATCATCAGTGCATTCGTATATTTTTGGAAGAGACAGGTATTACTTTATAAGTTCATCTCAGGCATTTATTTTCGAAGCTCTTGCCTTCTATCAGATAAGTTTCCAACAGGTGCATGTCTGGTATAGAAATGACGACAAGTTCCCGTCAAATTATGATTGGAAAGTAACGCCTACTACACGTCAGATTTTTATAGATTAACGTCTAGGCGTATGTAACTTGGGCTAAATCTGGCTTCAGGAAGAGCATTGGCAGAGAGAAAGTCGTTGAGATGATAAATTCCGGTGACTTCACAAATGGAGCAGTACATTAGATCGACCAGACCGTGACAACATCAGCTCAAAGATCAGATGAGTCTGTAAGATATGACACTTTCTGATGAAGTTTCCGCCAAGATTCGACAAGACAAAAGACAGCAAGAAGAAATCATTAGAGAGGGAGACAGGTATTACTTTATAAGTTCATCTCAGGCATTTATTTTCGAAGCTATTGCCTTCTATCAGATCAGCTTCCAAGAGGTGCATGTCTGGTATAGAATTGACAAGTTCCCGTCAAATTTTAATTGGAAAAAAAACGTCTACTACACGCCCGAATGTTATAGATCAACGTCTAGGCGTATCTAACTTGGGCTAATTCTGGCTTCAGAGAACAAACTGTAAGTGAGAAAGTAGTTGAGATGATAAATTTCGGTGACTTCATAAGTGAAGTGGTACATTAGATAAGCCAGACCATGAACACATCAGCTCAAAGATCAGATGAGACCGATAATCATGAAACTTAAAGGGGATGAAGTTTCCGCCATGATTTGACAGGACAAATGAGAGAAAGAACAAATCATCAGTGCATTTGTATAATTTTGGAAGAAAGATGTATTACTTGATAAGTTCATAACGGGCATTTAAAATTTATTTTCGAAGCTCTTGCCTTCCATCAAATCAGTTTTCAACAAGTGCAAGTCTCCCATAGAATTGACGAAAACTTCCCCTTATATTCTGACTGGAAAGTGACGTCCGCTACACGCCAAAATTTCATAGGAAAACTTCTTGTGGAATCTCAATTCGGCTACTTCTGGCTTAACAGAAGCCACTATCATTCCGAAAGTAGTTGAGATAATAAATTCCGATTACTTCATAAATGAGGCTGTACATTAGATCAACCAGACAATGACAATATCAGCTCAAAGATCAAGTAAGTCTGAAAATTATGAAACTTATATCCTGATGAAGTTCCCGCCAAAGAATTGACAAGACAAAAGAAAGCAAGAACAAATCATCAGTGCAGTCATATATTTCTGGAAAAAACAGTTACTACTTAATCAGTTCGTATCGGGCATTTATTCTCGAAGCTCTTGTCTTCTACCCAATCAGTTTTCTATAGGTGGATGTCTGGTGAATAATTGATGACAAGATCCCCCGGAATTATGATGGGATTTTGCCGTCTAAAACACGTCAAAATGTCATAGATTAACATCTTGTAGGGTCCGCAATGGCTATCTCTGGCTTCAGGGAACGCACTGGGGTTCAGAAAGTCGGTTAGATGATAAATTCCGGTAACTTCACAAATTAAGCAGTGCATTAGATCAACCAGACTGTGAAAACATCAGCTCAAAGATCCGATGAGTCTGAAAATTATGAAACTTACGAGCTGATGAAGTTTCCGCCAAGATTTGACAAGACAAAAGACGGCAAGAACAAATCATCAGTGCATTCGTATTACTTTGGAAGAAAGAGTTATTAGGTGATAACTTCATATCGAGCATTTATTTTCGAAGTTCTAACGTCTTGTGGGATCTGCATTTGGTTAATTCTGGTTTCAGAGAAAGCATTGGAAGTCAGAAAGTAGTTCAGCTGACAAATTCCGGTGACCTCAATAATGAAGCAGTACGTTAGATCAACAAGACCGTGACAATATCAGCTCAAAGATGAGAAGAGTCTGAAAATTATAAAACTTATGGGCTGATGAAGTTTCTGCCAAGATTTGACAAGACAAAAGACAGCAAGAACAAAATATCAGTGCATTTGTATATTTTGGGACGAACGAGTTATTACTTGATAAGTTTATATCGTGCATTTATTTTCGGAGCTCAAGTCTTCTATCCAATCAGTTTTAAACAGATGCAGGCCTGGTATAGAATTGACGACAAGTTCTTGTAAAATTCTGACCTGAAAGGGACGTCTGCTTCACTATACAGTTCCATAAATAAACATCTTATGGTATCTGCATTTGGCTACATATGGCTTCAGGGAACGCACAGGCGGTCAGAAAGTAGGTTAGATGATAATATCCGGTAACTTCACAAATTAAACAGTGCATTAGATCAACCAGACCGTGAAAACATCAGCTCAAAGATCCGATGAGTCTGAAAATTGTGAAACTTACTCCCTTATGAAGTTTCCGGCGAAATTTGACAAGACAAAAGACAGCAAGAACAAATCATCAGTGCATTCGTACTACTTTGGAAGAAAGAGTTAATACTTGATAACTTCAAATCGAGCATTTACTTTTGAGGCTCTTGTCTTCTATCTGATCAATTCTCTTCCGGTGCAGGTCTGGAATGGAATTAATGAAAAGTTTCCGTAAAATTGTCACTGGGAAGTGACGTCTACTACACGCCAGAATGTCATAGATTAACGTCTTGTGGGATCTTCATTTGGCTAACTCTGGTTTCAGAGAAAGTATTGGCAGTCAGAAAGTTGTTGAGCTAATAAATTCCGGTGACCTCACAAATTAAACAGTTCATTAGATCAACCAGACCGTGACAATATCAGCTCGAAGATCAGAAGAGTCTGAAAATTATGACACTTTTGGGCTGATGAAGTTACCGCCAAGATTTGACAAGACAAAAGACGGCAAGAACAAATCATAAGTGCATTCATATAATTTTGGAGGAAAGAGTTATTACTTGATAACTTCATATCGATCATTTACTTTCGAAGCTCTTGTCTTCTATCGGATCAGTTTTCCGCCGGTGCAGGTCTGGCATGGAATTGACGAAAACTTTCCGTAAAATTGCGACTTGAAAGTGACGTCTACTACACGCCAGAATGTCATAGATTAACGTCTTTTGGGATCTGCATTTGGCTAATTCTGGTTTCAGAGAAAGTATTGGCTGTCAGAAAGTAGTGGAGCTAATAAATTCCGGTGACCTCACAAGTGAAGCAGTACATTGAATCAACCAGACCGTGACAATATCAGCTCAAAGATACGAGGAGTCTGAAAATTATGAAACTTACTTCCTGATGAATTTTTCGCCAAGTTTTGACAGGACAAAAGAAAGAAAGAAAAAATCGTCAGTGCATTCGTATTACTTTGGAAGAAAGAGTAATTACTTGGTAAGTTCATATCGAGCATATACTTTCGAAGCTCTTGTCTTCTATCTGATCAGTTTTCCGCCGGTGCAGGTCTGGCATGCAATTGACGATAAGTTTTCATAAAATTTTGACTTGAAAGTGACGTCTGCTACACGCCAGAATGTCATAGGTTAACGTCCTGTGGAATCTACATTTGGCGATGTTTGGTTTAAGAGAAAGCATTGGCTGTCAGAAAGTAGTTGAGCTGATAAATTCCGGTGACCTCACAAATGAAGCAGTACATTACATCAACCAGACCGTGGCAATATCAGCTCAAAGATCAGATGAGTTATAAAATTATTAAACTTTTGGGCTGATGAAGTTTCCGCCAAGATTTGACAAGAAAAAAGAAAGCAAGAACAAATCATCAGTGTATTCGTATATTTTTGGACGAAAGAGTTATTACCTGATAAGTTCAAATCATGCATATATTTTCGAAGCTCTTGTCTTCTATCCAATCAGTTTTCAACAGACGCAGGCCTGGTATAGAATTTACGGCAAATTCTTGTAAAATTATGACCTCAAAGTGACGTCTGGTTCACTATAGAGTGCCATAAATGAACATCTAGTGGTATTTGCTTTGTGCTAATTCTGCCTTAAGGGAACGCATTGGCGGTCAGAAAGGTCAGATGATAATATCCGGTAACTTTACAAATGAAGCAGTGCATTATATCAATCAGACCGTGAAAACATCAGCTCAAAGATCCCATGAGTCTGAAAATTATGAAACTTACTTTCTGATGGAATTTCCGCCAAGATTTGACAAGACAAAAGACGGCAAGAACAAATCATAAGTGCGTTCGTATTACTTTGGAAGAAAGAGTTATTACTTGATAACTTCATATCGATCATTTACTTTCGAAGCTCTTGTCTTCTATCTTATCAGTTTTCCGCCGGTGAAGGTCTGGCATGGAATTAACGAAAAGTTTCCGTAAAATTGTCACTGGGAAGTGACGTCTACTACACGCCAGAATGTCATAGATTAACGTCTTGTGGGATCTTCATTTGGCTAATTCTGGTTTCAGAGAAAGTATTGGCAGTCAGAAAGTTGTTGAGCTAACAAATTTCGGTGACCTCACAAATTAAACTGTTCATTAGATCAACCAGACCGTGACAATATCAGCTCAAAGATCAGATTAGTCTGAAAATTATAAAACTTATGGGCTGATGAAGTTTTCGCTAAGATTTGACAAGACAAAAGACGCCAAGAACAAATCATCAGTGTATTTGTATAGTTTTGGAAGAAAGAGATATTACTTGAAAAGTTCGTATCGTGAATTTATTTTCGAAGCTCTTGTCTTCTGTCCAATCAGTTTTCAACACTCTCAGGCCTGGTATAGAAATGACGACAAATTCTTGTAAAATGATTACCTCAAAGTGACGTCTGGTTCACTATAGAGTGCTATAAAGAAAAATTTAGTGGTATCTGCATTTGGCTTATTCCGGCTTAAGGGAGCGCACTTCCGGTCAGAAAGTAGGTTAGATGATAAATTCCGGTAACTTCACAAGTTAAACAGTGCATTAGATCAACCAGACCGTGAAAACATCAGCTCCAAGATCGAATGAGTCTGAAAATTATGAAACTTACATACTGATGAAGTTTCCGCAAAATTCGACAAGACAAAAGATAGCAAGAACAAATCATAAGTGCATTCGTATTACTTTGGAAGAAAGAGCTATTACGGGATAACTTCATATCGAGCATTTACTTTCGGAGCTCTTGTCTTTTATCTGATCAGTTTTCAGCTTGTGCAGGTCTGGGATGGAATTGACGATAAGTTTCCGTAAAATTGTGACTGGGAAGTGACGTCTAGTACACGCCAGAATGTCATAGATTAACGTCTTGTGGGATCTGCACTTGGCTAAATCTGGTTTCACAGAAAGCATTGGCAGTCAGAAAGTAGTTGAGCTGATAAACTCCGGTGACCTCACAAATGAAGCAGTACATTACATCTACCATGCCATGACAATATCAGATCAAAAATCAGATGAGTCTTAAAATTATGAAACTTATGGGCTTATGAAGTTTCCGCCAAGATTTGACAAGACAAAAGACAACAAGAACAAATTATCAGTGCATTCGTATATTTTGGGGCGAAAGAGTTATTACTTGATAAGTTCATATCGTGCGTTTATTTTCAGAGTCTATTGTCTTCTTTCCAATCAGTTTTCAACAGACTCAGGCCTTGTAAAGAATTGACGACAAGTTCTTGTAAAGTTATGACCTCAAAGTGACGTTTGCTTCACTATAGAGTGCCATAATTAAAAAATAGTGGTATCTGCATTTGCCTAATTCTGGCTTAAGGGAACGCACTGGCGGTCAGAAAGAAGGTTAGATGATAAATTCCGGTAACTTCACAAATTAAGCAGTGCATTAGATCAACCAGACCGTGAAAACATCAGCTCAAAGATCCGATGAGTCTGAAAATTATGAAACTTACATACTGATGAAGTTTCCGCCAAGATTTGACAAGACAAAATACGGCAAGAACAAATCATCAGTGCATTCGTATTACTTTGGAAGAAAGAGTTATTATGTTATAACTTCATATCGAGCATATATTTTCGAAGCTCTAACGTCTTGTGGGATCTGCATTTGGTTAATTCTGGTTTCAGAGAAAGCATTGGAAGTCAGAAAGTAGTTCAGCTGACAAATTCCGGTGACCTCAATAATGAAGCAGTACATTAGATCAACAAGACCGTGACAATATCAGTTCAAAGATCAGATGAGTATTAGAATTATAAAACTCTTGGGCTGATGAAATTTCCACCCAGATTTGACAAGACAAAAGACAGCAGGAACAAATCGTCATTGCATTCGTATATTTTTGGACGAAAGAGTTATTACTTGATAAGTTCCTATCGTGCATTTAGTTTCGAAGGTCTTGTCTTCTATCCAATCAATTTTCAACAGACACAGGCCTGGTATAGAAGTGACAACCAGCTCTTGGAAGAATATGACCTCAAAGTGAGGTCTGCTTCACTATAGAGTGCCATAACTAAACATCAAGTGGTATCTGAATTTGCCTTATTCTGGCTTAAGGGAACGCACTGGCGGTCAGAAAGTAGGTTAGATGATTAATTCCGGAAAGTTCATAAATGAAGCAGTGCATTAGATCAACCAGACCGTGAAAAGATCAGCTCAAAGATCCAATGAGTTTTAAAATTAATGAAACTTACGAGCTGATGAAGTTTCCGCCAAGATTTGACAAGACAAAAGACACCAAGTACAATTCATCAGTGCATTCGTATTACTTTGGAAGAAAGAGTTATTACGGGATAACTTCATATCGAGCATTTATTTTCGAAGCTCTTGTCTTCTATCTGATCAGTTTTCAGCGTGTGCAGGTCTGGCATGGAATTAACGAAAAGTTTTCGTAAAAGTGTGACAGGAAAGTGACGTCTACTACACCCAGAATGTCATAGATTAACGTCTTGTTTGATCTGCATTCGGCTAATTCAGCTTTTAGAGCAAGCACTGGCAGTTAGAAAGTTGTTGAGCTTATAAATTCCGGTGACCTCACAAATGAAGAAGTACATTACATCAACCAGACCGTGAAAACTTCAGCACAAAGATCATATGAGTCTGAAAATTAATGAAACTTATGGGCTGATGAAGTTTCCGTGAAGATTTGACAAGACAAAAGACAGCAAGAACAAATTATCAGTGAATTCGTATAGTTTTGGGTGAAAGAGTTATTACTTGAAAAGTTCATATCATGCATTTCTTTTCGAAGCTTTTGTTTTCTATTTGATCAGTTTCCAAAAGACGCAGGCCTTGTATAGAATTGACGACAATTTCTGTTAAAATTAGGATCTGAAAGTGACGACTGCTTCACTATAGAGTGCCATAAATAAACATCGAGTGGTATCTGCATTTGGCTAATTCTGGCTTCAGGGAACGCACTGGTGGTCAGATAGTAGGTTTGATCATAAATTCCGGTAACTTCACAAATAACGCAGTGCATTAGATTAACCAGACCGTGAATACATCAGCTCAAAGATCCAATGAGTTTTAAAATTAATGAAACTTACGAGCTGATGAAGTTTCCGCCAAGATTTGACAAGACAAAAGACAGCAAGAACAAATAATCAGTGCATTTGTATATTTTTTTGATGAAAGATTTATTTCTTGATAAGTTAATATCGTGAATTTATTTTCAAAGCTCTTGTCTTCTATCCAGTCAGTTTTAAACAGATGCAGGCCTGGTATAGAATTGACGACAAGTTCTTGTAAAATTATGACCTCAAAGTGACGACTGCTTCACTATAGAGTGCCATAATTAAACATCTAGTGGTATCTGCATTTGCCTAATTCTGGCTTAAGGGAACGCACTGGCGGTCAGGAAGTAGGTTAGATTTTAAATTCTTACAACTTCACAAATTAAGCAGTGCATTAGATCAACCCGACCGTGAAAACATCAGCTCAAAGATTCGATGAGTCTGAAAATAAATTAAACTTACGAGCTGATGAAGTTTCCGCCAAGATTTGACAAGACAAAAGACGGCAAGAACAAATCATCAGTGCATTCGTATTACTTTGGAAGAAAGAGTTATTACTTTTTAAGTTCATATCGAGCAATTATTTTTGAAGCTGTTTTCTTCTGTCTGATCAGTTTTCAGCCGGTGAAGGTCTGGCATGAAATTGACGAAATGTTTTCGTAAAATTGTGGCTTTAAAGTGACGTCTACTTCACGCCAGAATGTCATAGATTAACGTCTTGTGGGATCTGCATTTGGCGATGTCTGGTTTCTTAGAAAGTATTGGCAGTCAGGAAGTAGTTGAGCTAAAAAATTCCGGTGACCTCAATAATGAAGCAGTACATTACATCAACCAGACCGTGAATCTATAAGCTCAAAGATCAGATGAGTCTGGAAATTATAAAACTTATGGGCTGATGAAGTTTCCGCCAAGATTTGACAAGATAAAAGGCAGCAAAAACAAATCATCAGTGCATTCGTATATTTTGGGACGAAAGAGTTTTTACTTGATTAGTTCATATCGTGCGTTTATTTTCGAAGCTCTTGTCTTCTATCCAATCAGTTTTCAACAGACTCAGGCCTGGTATAGAATTGACGACAAGTTCTTTTAAAATTATGACCTCAAAGTGAGGTCTGCTTCACTATAGAGTGCCATAAATGAACATCTAGTGGTTTCTGCATTTGGCAAATTCAGGGAACGCACTGGCGATCAGAAAGTAGGTTAGATAAAAAATTCCGGTAACTTCACAATAGAAGCAGTGCATTAGATCATTCAGACCGTGGAAACATCAGCTTCAAGATCCGATAAGTCTGAAAATTATGAAACTTACTCCCTTATGAAGTTTCCGGCAATATCCGACAAGACAAAGGAAAGCAAGAACAAATCATTAGTGTATTCGTATTACTTTTGAAGAAAGAGTTATTACTTTAAAAGTTCATATCAAGCAAATACTTTCGAAGCTCTTCTCTTCTATCTGATCAGTTTTCCGCCGGTGCAGGTCTTGCATGGAGTTGACGACAAGTTTCCGTAAAATTGTGACTTTAAAGTGATGTCAAGGACACTCCAGAATGTCATAAATTAACGTCTTTTGGGATCTGCATTTGGCTAATTCAGGTTCCAGAGAAAGCTTTGGCAATAAGAAAGTAGTTGGGCTGATAAATTCTGGTGACCTCACAAATGAAGCAGGACATTAGGTTAATAAGACTGTGTCAATATCAGCTCAAAGATCCGATGAGTCTAAAAATTATAAAACTTATTGGTTGATGAAGTTTCAGCCAAGGTTTGAGAAGACAAAAGACAGCAAGAACAAATTATCAGTTCATTCGTATATTTTTGGACGAAAGAGTTATTACTTGATCAGTTCATATCGTGAATTTATTTTCGAAGCTCTTGGTTTCAATTCAATCAGTTTTCAACAGACGCAGGCCTGGTATAGAATTGACGACAAGTTCTTTTAAAATTATGACCTCAAAGTGAGGTCTGCTTCACTATCGAGTGCCATAAATAAACATCTAGTGGTATCTGCATTTGGCTAATTCTGACTTCAGGGAACGCACTGGCGGTCAGAAAGTAGGTTAGATGATAAATTCCGGTATCTTCACAAATCAAGCAGTGCATTAGATCAACCAGACCGTGAAAACGTCAGCTCAAAGATCCGATGAGTCTGAAAATTATGAAACTTACTCCCTTATGAAGTTCCCGCCAAGATTTGACAAGACAAAAGAAAGCAAAAACAAATCATGAGTGCATTCGTATTTCTTTGGAAGAAAGAGTTATGACTTGATAAGTTCATATCGAGCATTTTCTTTCGGAGTTCTTTCCTCTATCTGACCAGTTTTCCTGCGGAGCAGGTCTGGCATGGATTTGACGAAAAGTTTCCGTAAAATTGTGATTGGAAAGTGACGTCTTCTTCACGCTAGAATGTCATAGATTAACGTCTTTTGGGATCTGAATTGGGCTAATTCTGGTTTCACAGAAATCCTGGGGAATCAGAAAGTCGTTGAGCTGATAAATTCCGGTGACCTCACAAATGAAGCAGTACATTGGATCAACAAGACCGTGACAACATCAGCTCAAAGATCAGATGAGTCTTAAAATTATGAAACTTTTTGTCTGATGAAGATTCCGCGAAGATTTGACAAGACAAAAGACAGCAAAAACAAATCATCAGTGCATTCGTATTTTCTTTGGACGAAAGAGTTATTACTTGATAAGTTCATATCGTGCATTTATTTTCAAAGCTCTTTTCTTCTATCCGATCAGTTTTCAACAGACTCAGGCCTGGTATAGAATTGACGACAAGTTCTTGTAAAATGATGACCTCAAAGTGACGTCTGCTTTACTTTTGAGTGCGATAAATAAACATCTAGTGGTATCGGCATTTGGCTAATTCTGGCTTAAGGGAACGCATTGGCGGTCAGAAAGAAGGTTGGATGACAACTTCCGGTAACTTCACAAATGAAGAAGTGCATTAGACCAACAAGCCATCAAAACATCAGCTCAAAGATCCCATGAGTCTGTAAATTATGAAACTTACTTCCTGATGAAGTTTCCGCAAAGATTTGACAAGACAAAAGACAGCAAGAACAAATCATCAGTGCACTCGTATTACTTTTGAAGAAAGAGTCAATACTTGATCAGTTCATTCCAAGCACTTACTATCGAAGCCCTTGCCTTCTATCTGATCGGTTTTAAGTCGGTGGAGGTCTGGTATGGAATTGACGAAAAGTTTTCATAAAATGTTGCCTGGAAAGTGGCGTCTACTATACGCCAGAGTGTTATAGATTAACGTCTTGTGGGATCTGCATTTGGCTATGTCTGGTTTCAGAGAAAGCATTGGCAGTCAGAAAGTAGTTGAGCTTATAAATTCCGGTGACCTCAATAATGAAGCAGTACATTAGATCAACAAGACCGTGAATCTATAAGCTCAAAGATCAGATGAGTCTTGAAATTATTAAACTTATGAGCTGATGAAGTTTCCGCAGAGATTTGAAGAGACAAAAGACAGCAAGAGTAAATCATCAGTGCATTCGTATATTTTTGGACTAAAGAGTTATTACTTGATAAGTTCATATCATGAATTTATTTTTGAAGCTCTTGTCTTCTATCCAATCAGTTTTCTACAGTCTCAGGCCTGGAATAGAATTGACGGCAAGTTCTTGTAAAATTATGACCTCAAAGTGAGGTCTGCTTCACTATAGAGTGCCATAAATAAACATCCTGTGATATCGGCATTTGGCTAATTCTGGCTTCAGGGAACGCACTGGCTTTCAGAAAGTAGGTTAGATGATTAATTCCGGTAACTTCAAAAATGTTGCAGTGCATTAGATCAACCAGACCGTGAAAACATCAGCTCCAAGATCCAATGAGTTTGAAAAATTAATGAAACTTACAAGCTGATAAAGTTTCCGCCAAGATTTGAAAAGACAAAAGAAAGCAAGAAAAAATCATAAGTGCATTCGTATTACTTTGGAAGAAAGAGTTATTACTTGATAACTTCATATCGAGCATTTACTTTCGAAGCTCTTGTCTTCTATCTGATCAGTTTCCCGCCGGTGCTGGTCTGGCATGCAATTATCAAAAAGTTTCCGTAAAATTTTTGACTGGAAAGTGACGTCTAGTACACGCCAGAATGTCATAGATGAACGTCTTGTGGTATCTACATTTGGCTAATTCTGGTTTCAGAGAAAGCATTGGCAGTCAGAAAGTAGTTGAGCTGATAAATTCTTGTGACTTCAAAAATGAAGCAGTACATTTGATCAACCAGACCATGATAATATAAGCTCGAAGATCAGATGAGTCTGAAAATTATAAAACTTTTGGGCTGATGAAGTTTCCGCGAAGATTTGACAAGACAAAAGACAGCAAGAACAAATCATCAGTGCATTCGTATTTTTTTGGACGAAAGAGTGATTACTTGAAAAGGTCATGAAGCGCATATACTTTTGACGCTCTTGTCTTCTATCCAATGAGTTTTCAACAGACTCAGGCCTGTTATAGATTTAACGACAAGTTCTTGTAAAATTATGACCTGAAAGTGACGTCTGCTTCACTATAGAGTGACATAAATAAACTTCTTGTGGTATCTGCAATTGGCAAATTCTGGCTTCAGGGAACGCACTTGCCGTCAGAAAGTAGGTTAGATCATAAATTTTTGTAACTTCACAAATGAAGCACTGCATTAGATAAACCAGACCGTGAAAAGATCAGCTCAAAGATCCGATGAGTCTTAAAATTATGAAACTTACTCCCTGATGAAGTTTCCGTCAAAATTTTTCAAGACAAAAGAAAGCAAAAAAATCATCAGTGCATTTGTATTACTTTGGAAGAAAGAGTTATTGCTTGGTAACTTCAAATTGAGCATTTACTTTCGAAGCTCTTGTCTTCTATCTGATCAGTTTTCAGCGTGTGCAGGTCTTGCATGGAATTGACGAAAAGTTTCCGTAAAATTATAACTTGAAAGTGACGTCTACTACACGCCAGGAGGTCATAAATTAACGGTTTATGGGATCTGCATTTGGCGAACTCTGGTTTCAGAGAAAGTATTGGCAGTCAGAAAGTAGTTGAGCTGATAAATTCCGGTGACCTCACAAATGAAGAAGTACATTAGATCAACAAGACCGTGACGATATCAGCTCAAAGATCAGGTGAGTCTTAAAATTATGAAAGTTATGGGCTCATGAAGTTTCCGCCAAGATTTGACAAGAAAAAGAAGGCAAAAAAATCACCAGTGCATTCGTATATTTTTGGACGAAAGAGTTATTACTTGATCAGTTCATATCGTGAATTTTTTTTCGAAGCTCTTGTCTTCTATCCAATCAGTTTTCAACAGACACAGGCCTGGTATAGAATTGACGGCAAGTTCTTGTAAAATGATGACCTCAAAGTGACGTCTGCTTCACTATAGAGTGCTATAAATAAACATCTAGTGGTATCTGCAATTGGCTAATTCTGGCTAAAGGGACCGCAATGGCAGTCAGAAAGAAGACTAGATGATAAATTCCGGTAACATCACAAATAAAGCACTGCATTAGATCAACCAGACCGTGAAAACATCAGCCCAAAGATCTGGTGAGTCTGAAAATTATGAAACTTACTCCCTGATGAAGTTTCCGCCAAGATTTGACAAGACAAAAGAAAACAAGAACAAATCACCAGTGCATTCGCATTACTTTGGAAGAAAGAGCTATTTCTTGATAACTACATATAGAGCATTTACTTTCGAAGCTCTTGTCTTCTATTTGATCAGTTCTCAGCCTGTGCAGGTCTGGCATAGATTGATGAAAAGTTTCTGTAAAATTGTGACTGAAAAGTGACGTCTACTACACGCCAGAATGTCATAGATTAACGTCTTTTGGGATCTGCATTTGGCAAATTCTGGTTTCAGAGAAAGCATTGGCAGTCAGAAAGTAGTTGAGCTTATAAATTTCGGTGACCTTACAAATGAAGCAGTGCATTAGATAAACCAGACCGTGAGAAAAACAGCTCAAAGATCAGATGAGTCTGAAAATTATAAAACTTGTGGGCTGGTCAATTTTCCGCAGAGATTTGACAAGACAAAAGGGAGCAAGAACAAATCATCAGTGCATTCGTATCTTTTTAGGACGAAAGAGTTTTTACTTGATAAGTTCATAAAGCGTATTTATTTTCGAAGCTCTTGTTTTCTATCCCATCAGTTTTCAACAGACTCAGGCCTGGTATAGAATTGATGGCAAGTTCTTGTAAAATTATTACCTCAAAGTGACGTCCGCTTAACTATAGAGTGCTATAAAAAAAACATCTAGAGGTATCTGCTTTTGGCGAATTCTGGGTTAAGGGAACGCACTAGCGGTCAGAAAGTAGGTTAGATGATAAATTCCGGTAACTTCACAAATCAAGCAGTGCATTAGATCAACCAGACCGTGAAAACATCAGCTCAAAGATCCGATAAGTCTGAAAATTATGAAACTTACTTTCTGATGAAGTTTCCGCCAAGATTTGACAAAAGAAAGCAAGAAAAAATCGTCAGTGCATTCGTATTACTTTGGGAGAAAGAGGTATTACTTGGTAAGTTCATATCGAGCATTTATTTTCGAAGCTCTTGTCTTCTTTCTGATCAGTTTTAAGCCGGTGAAGGTCTGGCATGGAATTGACGAAAAGTTTCCGTAAAATTGTAACAAGAAAGTGACGTCTACTACACTCCAGAATGTCATAGATTAACGTCTTATGGGATCTGCATTTGGAAAATTCTGCTTTAAGAGAAACTATTGGAAGTCAGAAAGTAGTTGAGCTGATAAATTCCGGTGACCTCACAAATGAAGCAGTACATTCGATCAACAAGACCGTGAAAATATCAGCTCAGAGATCAGATGAGTCTGAAAATTAATGAAACTTATGGGCTGATAAAGTCTCCGCCAAGATTTGACAAGACAAAAGACAGTAAGAACAAATCATCAGTGCATTCGAATATTTTTGGACGAAAGAGTTATTACTTGATAAGTTAATATCGTGCATTTTTTTTCTAAGCTCTTTGTCTTCTATCCAATCAGTTTTCAACAGACTCAGGCCTGGTACAAAATTGACAGAAAGTTCTTTAAAAATTATGACTTCAAAGTGACGTCTGCTTCACTATCGAGTGCTATAAATAAACATCTTGTGGTATCTGCGTTTGGCTAATTTTGGCTTCAGGGAACGCACTGGCGATCAGAAAGTAGGTTAGATAAAAAATTCCGGTAACTTCACAATAGAAGCACTGCATTAGATCAACCAGACCGTGAAAACATCAGTTCAAAGATCTGATGGGTCTGAAAATTGTGAAACTTACTCCCTTATGAAGTTTCCGCCGAAATTTGAAAAGACAAAAGAAAGCAAAAAAAATCATCAGTGTATTCGTATTACTTTGGAAGAAAGAGTTATTACTTCATAAGTTCATATCGATCATTTACTTTCGAAGCTCTTGTCTTCTATCTGATCAGTTTTCCGCCGGTGCAGGTCTGGCAAGGATTTGACGAAAAGTTTCCGTAAAATTTTTGACTGGAACGTGACGTCTACTACACGCCAGAATGTCATAGATTAACGTCTTTTGGGATCTGCATTTGGCTAATTCTGGTTTCAGAGAAAGCATTGGCAGTCAGAAAGTCGTTGAGCTGATAAATTCCGGTGACCTCACAAATGAAGCAGTACATTCGATCAACCAGACCGTGACAATATCAGCTCAAAGATCAGATGAGTCTTAAGATTATTAAACTTATGGGCTGATGAAGTTTCCGCCGAGATTTGACATAAAAAAAGAAAGCAAGAACAAATTATCAGTGTATTTGTCTTCTATCCAATCAGTTTTCAACAGACGCAGACCTGGTAAAGAATTGACGACAAGTTTTTTTTTAATTATGACTTAAAAGTGACGTTTGCTTCACTATAGAGTGCAATAAATAAACATCTAATGGTATCTGCATTTGCCTAATTCTGGGTTAAGGGAACGCACTGGCGGCCAAAAAGTAGGTTAGATTATTTAATCTGGTAACTTTACAAATGAAGCACTGCATTAGATCAACCAGACCATGAAAACATCAGCCCAAAGATCCGATAAGTCTGAAAATTGTGAAACTTACATACTGATGAAGTTTCCGCCGAGATTTGAAAAGACAAAAGACAGCAAGAACAAATCAGTGCATTTGTATTACTTTGGAAGAAAGAGTTATTACTTGATAACTTCAAATCGAGCATTTTCTTTCGAAGCTCTTATCTTCTATCTTATCAGTTTTCCGCCGGTGAAGGTCTGGCATGGAATTGACAAAAAGTTTCCGTAAAATTTTTGACTTGAAAATGACGTCTACTACACGTCAGAACTTCATAGATTAACGAATTGACGAAGAGTTTCTGTAAAATTGTGACTAGAAAGTGGCGTCTACTACATGCCTGAATGTCATAGATTAACGTCTTGTGGGATCTGCATTTGGCAAATTCTGGTTTCAGAGAAAGTATTGGCAGTCAGAAAGTCGTTGAGCTGATAATTTCCGGTGGCTTCACAATTGAAACAGTACATTAGATCAACCAGACCGTGACAATATCTGCTCAAAGATCAGATGAGCCTTAAAATTATTAAACTTTTGGGCTGATGAAGTTTCCGCCAAGATTTGACAAGACAAAAGACAGCAAGAACAAATCATCAGTGCATTCGAATATTTTTGGACGAAAGAGTTTTTACTTGATAAGTTCATATGGCGTATTTATTTTTGAAGCTCTTTTCTTCTATCTGATCAATTTTCCAAAGACGTAAGCATGGTATAGAATTGACAAAAAGTTCTTGTAAAATTATGACCTCAAAGTGACGTCTGCTTCAGTAGAGAGTGCTATAAATAAACATCTTGTGATATCTGCTTTTGGCTAATTCTGGGTTAAGGGAACGCACTGGCGATCAGAAAGTAGGTTAGATGATAAATTCCGATAACTTCACAAATTAAACAGTGCATTAGATCAACCAGACCGAGAAAACATCGGCTCAAAGATCCGATGAGTCTGAAAATTATGAAACTTACTTCCTGATGGAGTTTCCGCCAAGATTTGACAAGACAAAAGACAGAAAAAACAAATCATCAGTGCACTCGTATTACTTTGGAAGAAAGAGTTATTACTTCATAGGTTCATATTGAGCATTTACTTTCGAAGCTCTTGTCTTCTATCTGATCAGTTTTCTGCCGGTGCAGGTCTGGAATGGAATTGACGAAAAGTTTTCGTAAAATTGTGACTGGAAAATGACGTGTACTACACGCCAGAATGTCATAGATTAACGTCTTTTGGGATCTGCATTTGGCTAATTCTGGTTTCAGAGAAAGCATCGGCAGTCAGAAAGTAGTTGAGCTGATAAAGTCCGGTGACTTCACAAATGAAGCAGTACTTTCGATCAACCAGACCGTGACAATATCAGCCCAAAGATCCGATGAGTCTGAACATTATAAAACTTATGGGCTGATGAAGTTTCCTCTGAGATTTGACAAGACAAAAGAAAGCAAGAACAATTCATTTGTGCACTCGTATATTTTTGGACGAAAGAGTTATTACTTGATAAGTTAATATCGTGCATTTATCTTCTAAGCTCTTGTCTTCTATCCAATCAGTTTACAACAGACTCAGGTCTGGTAAAGAATTGACGGCAAGTTCTTGTAAAATTATAATTTCAAAGTGACGTCTGCTTCACTATAGAGTGCTGTAAATAAACATCTAGTGGTATCTGCTTTTAGCTGATTATGGCTTCAGGGAACGCACTGGCGGTCAGAAAGTAGGTTAGATGATAATATCCGGTAACTTCACAAATTAAACAGTGCATTAGATCAACCAGACCGTGAAAACATCAGCTCAAAGATCTGATGAGTCTGAAAATTGTGAAACTTACTCCCTTATGAAGTTTCCGCCGAAATTTGAAAAGACAAAAGAAAGCAAGAAAAAATCATCAGTGTATTCGTATTACTTTGGAAGAAAGAGTTATGACTTGATAAATTCATATCAATCATTTACTTTCGAAGCTCTTGTCTTCTATCTGATCAGTTTTCCGCCGCTGAAGGTCTGGCATGGAATTGACGAAAACTTTCCGTAAAATTGTGACTAGAAAGTGACGTCTACTACACGCCAGAATGTCATAGATTAACGTCTTGCGGGATCTGCATTTGGCAAATTCTGCTTTAAGAGAAACTATTGGAAGTCAGAAAGTAGTTGAGCTGATAATTTCCGGTGACCTCACAAATGAAGCAGTACATAAGATGAACCAGACTGTGACAATATCAGCTCAAAGATCAGATGAGTCTGAAACTTAATGGAACTTTTGGGCTGATGAAGTTTCCTCAGAGATTTGACAAGACAAAAGAAAGCAAGAATAAATCATCAGTGCATTCGTATATTTTTGGACGAAAGAGTTATTGCTTGATAAGTTCTTCTCGTGCATTTTTTTTCGAAGCTCTTGTCTTCTATCCAATCAGTTTACAACAGACTCAGGCCTGGTATAGAATTGACGACAATTTCTTAAAAAATTATAACTTCAAAGTGACGTTTGCTTCACTATAGAGTGCCATAAATAAACATCTAGTGGTATCTGTATTTGCCTAATTCTGGCTTCAGGGAACACACTGGCGGTCAGAAAGTAGGTTTGATTACTAATTTTGGTATCTTTACAAATGAATCAGTGCATTAGATTCACCAGACCGTCAAAACATCAGCTCAAAGATCTCATGAGCTTGAAAATTATGAAACTTACATACTGAAGAAGTTTCCGCCAAAATTTGACAAGACAAAAGAGAGCAAGAACAAATCATCAGTGTATTCGTATTACTTCTGAAGGAAGAGTTATTTCTTGATAACTTCATATCGAGCATTTACTTTCGAAGCTCTTGTCTTCTATTTGATCAGTTTTCCGCCGGTGCAGGTCTGGCATGGAATTGACAAAAAGTTTCCGTAAAATTTTTGACTTGAAAGTGACGTCTACTACACGTCAGAACTTCATAGATTAACGGTTTGTGGGATCCGCCTTTTTAATTCTTGGTTCAGAGAAAGCATTGGCAGTCAGAAAGTAGTTGAGCTGATAAATTCCGGTGACCTCACAAATGAAGCAGTACTTTCGATCAACCAGACCGTGACAATATCAGGTCAAATATCAGAAGAGCCTGAAAATTATTAAACTTATGGGCTGATGAAGTTTCCTCCAAGTTTTGACAAGAAAAAAGACAGCAAAAACAAACTATCAGTGCATTCGTATATTTTTGGACGAAAGAGTTATTACTTGATAAGTTCATATCGTGCATTTTTTTTCCGAAGCTCTTGTCTTTTATCGAATCCGTTTTCAGCAGACGCAGACCGGGTATAAAATTGACGACAAGTTGTTGTTAAATTATGACCTCAAAATGACGTCTTCTTTACTATAGAGTGCCATAAATAAACATCTAGTGGTATCTGCATTTGCCTAAATCTGGCTTAAGAGAACGCACTGGCTATCAAAAATTAGGTTTGATGAAAAATTTCGGTAACTTCACAAATGAAGCTGTTCATTAGATCAACCAGACCGTAAAAACATCAGCTCACAGATCCGATGAGTTTGAAAATGAATTAAACTTACGAGCTGATGAAGTTTCCGCCAAGTGTTGACAAGACAAAAGACAGCAAAAACAAATAATCAGTGCACTTGTATTACTTTGGAAGAAAGAGTTATTACTTGATAACTTCATATCGAGCATTTACTTTCGAAGCTCTTATCTTCTATCTGATCAGTTTTCCGCCGGTGAAGGTCTGGCATGGAATTGTCGAAAAGTTTCCGTAAAATTTTAACTGGGAAGTGACGTCTACTACACGCCAGAACGTCAGAGATTAACGTCTTTTGGGATCTCCATTCGGCTAATTCTGGTTTCAGAGAAAGCATATTGGCAGTCAGAAAGTAGTTGAGCTGATAAACTCCGGTGACCTCACAAATGAAGAAGTACATTAGATCACCAAGACCGTGACGATATCAGCTCAAAGATCAGATGAGTCGTAAAATTATTAAACTTTTGGGCTGGTGAAGTTTCCGCAGAGATTTGACAAGACAAAAGACAGTAAGAACAAATCATCAGTTCATTCGTATATTTTTGGACGAAAGAGTTATTACTCGATAAGTTAATATCGTGCATTTTTTTGAAGCTCTTGTCTTCTATCCAATCAGTCTTCAAGATACGCAGGCCTGGTATAGAATTGACAACAAGTTTTTATAAAACTATGACCTCAAAGTGACGTCTGCTTCACTATAGAGTGCTATAAATAAACATCTAGTGGTATCTGCATTTGCCTAATTCTGGTTTCAGGGAACGCACTGGCGGTCAGAAAGTAGGCTAGATGATAAATTCCGGTAACTTCAAAAATGAAGCACTGCATTAGATCAACCAGACCGTGAAAAAATAAGCTCGAAGATTTGATGAGTTTTAAAATTAATGAAACTTACATACTGATGAAGTTTCCGCCAAGATTTCATAAGGCAAAAGAAAGCAACAACAAATCATCAGTGCATTCGTATTATTTTGGAAGAAAGAGTCATTTCTTGAAAACTTCATATCCTGAATTTCCTCTCAAAGCTCTTGTCTTCTATCTGATCAGTTTTCCGCCGCTGAAGGTCAGGAATGGACTTGTTGAGACGTTTCCGAAAAATTGTGACTGGGAAGTGACGTCTACTACACGCCAGAATAACATAGATTAACGTCTTCTGGGATCTGCATTTGGCTTATTCTGGTTTCAGAGAAAGTATTGGCAGTCAGAAAGTCGTTGAGCTGATAAATTCTGGTGACCTCACAAATGAAGCAGTACTTTCGATCAACCAGACCGTGACAATGGCAGCTCAAAGACCAGATGAGTCTTAAAATTAATGAAACTTTTGTGCTGATGAAGTTTCCGCCAAGATTTGACAAGACAAAAGACAGCAAGAACAAATTATCAATGCATTCGTATATTTTCTGACGAAAGAGTTATTACTTGATGAGTTCATATCATGAATTTATTTTCGAAGTCTAGATTTGACAAGATAAAAGGAAGCAAGAATAAATCATCGGTGCATTCGTGTATTTTTGGACGAAAGAGTTATTACTTGATAAGTTAATATCGTGCATTTTTTTTGAAGCTCTTGTCTTCAATCCAATCAGTTTTCAACAGACGCAGGCCTGGTATAGAAATGACAACAAGTTCTTGTAAAATTATGACCTCAAAGTGACGTCTGCTTCACTATAGAGTGCTATAAATAAACATCTAGTGGTATCTGCATTTGCCTAATTCTGGCTTAAGGGAACACACTGGCGGTTAAAAAGTAGGTTTGATGATAAATTCCGATAACTTCACAAATGAAGCACTGCATTAGATCAACCAGGCCGTGAAAACATCAGCTCAAAGATCTGATGAGTCTGAAAATTAATTAAACTTACGAGCTGATGAAGTTTCCGCCAAGATTTGAAAAGACAAAAGAAAGCAAGAAAAAATCATTAGTGCATTTGTATTACTTTTGAAGGAAGAGTTATTACTTGATAACTTCATATCAAGCATTTACTTTCGAAGCTTTTGTCTTCTATCTGATCAGTTTTCCGCCGGTGCTGGTCTGGCATGGAATTGACAAAAAGTTTCCGTAAAATTGTGACTGGAAAGTGACGTCTAGTACACGCCAGAATGTCATAGATTAACGTCTTGTGAGATCTGCATTTGGCTAATTCTGGTTTCAGAGAAAGCATTGGTAGTCAGAAAGTCGTTGAGCTGGTAAATTCCGGTGACCTCACAAATGAAGCAGTACATTAGATCACCAAGACCGTGAAAATATCAGCTCAAAGATCAGATGAGTCTTAAAATTAATGAAACTTTTGGGTTGATGAAGTTTCCGCGAAGATTTGACAAGACAAAAGACAGCAAAAACAAATCATCAGTGCATTCGTATATTTTCTGACGAAAGAGTTATTACTTGATAAGTTCATATCGTTAATTTATTTTCGAAGTCTATTGTCTTTTATCCAATCAGTTTTCAACAGACGCAGGCCTGGTATAGAATTGACGACAAGTTCTGGTATAATTATGACCTCAAAGTGAGGTCTGCTTCAGTATGGAGTGCCATAAATAAACATCTAGTGGTATCTGCATTTGGCTAATTCTGGGTTAAGGGAACGCACTTGCGGTCAAAAAGTAGGTTAGATGATAAATTCCAGTAACTTCCCAAATGAACCAGTGTATTAGATCAACCAGACCGTGAAAACATCAGCTCAAAGATCCAATGAGTCTAAAAATTATGAAACTTACTTTCTGATGAAGTTTCCGCCAAGATTTGACAAGACAAAAGACAGCAAAAACAAATCATCAGTGCATTCGTATTACTTTGGAAGAAAGAGTTAATACTTGATAAGTTCGTATTGTTATTTACTTTCGAAGCTCTTGTCTTCTATCTGATCAGTTTTCCGCCGCTGAAGGTCTGGCATGGAATTACGAAAAGTTTCAGTAAGATTGTGACTGGAAGGTGACGTCTTCAACACTCCAGAGTGTCATGGATTAACGTCTTGTGGGATCTGCATTTTGCTAATTCTGGTTTCAGAGAAAGTATTGGTAGTCAGAAAGTCGTTGAGCTGATAAATTCCGGTGACGTCACAAATGAAGCAGTACATTAGATCAACAAGACCGTGACAATATCAGCTCAAAGATCAGATGAGCCTGAAAATTATAAAACTTTTGTGCTGATGAAGTTTCCGCGAAGATTTGACAAGACAAAAGACAGCAAGAACAAATCATTAGTGCATTCGTATATTTTTGGACGTAAGAGTTATTAGTTTCCGGAAAAATGTGACTGGAAAGTGATCAACCAGACCGTGACAATATCAGTTCAAAGATCAGATGAGTCTTAAAATTATGTAACTAATGGGCTGATGAAGTTTCCGCCAAGATTTGACAATGTAAAAGACAGCTAGGACAAATCATCAGTGCATTCGTATATTTTTGGACGAAAGAGTTATTACTTGATAAGCTCATATCGAGCATTTACTTTCGAAACTCTTGCCTTTCTTCAGATCGATATTCAACATGTGCAAGTCTTTCATAGAGTTGACGGTACGTTCCCGTAAAATTATGATCTAAGAGTGACGTCTACGTCACGCTATTGTTTCTTAGATAAAGATCTTGTGGTGTCGGCATTTGGCTAATTCTGGCTTCAGGGAACGCACTTGCGGTCAGAAAGTTGTTTACATGATAAATTCCGGTGACTTCACAAATGGAGCAGTGCATTAGATCAACCAGACCATGACAACATCAGCTCAAAGATCCGATGAGTCTGAAATTTATGAAACTTACGAGCTGATGAAGTTTCCGCCAAGATTTGACAAGGCAAAAGACAGCAAGAACAAATTATCAGTGCAATTTTTTATTTTTGGAAGGAGTTTTTACTTGATAAGTTCTTATCGGCCATTTATTTTCGAAGCTCATGTGTTCTATCTTAAGATTTTTTTGCATGTCCGGGTCTGACATAGTTCTCATAAAATTATGACTGCAAAGAGACGTCTACTACACGCCAGAATGTCATAGATTAACATCTTGTGGGGTCTGCATTTGGCTATTTATGGCTTCAGAGAATGAACTGGCAGTCAGAATATAGTTGAGAGGATAATATCCGGTCACTTCACAAATGAGGCAGTGCATTAGATCGACCAGACCGTGACAACATCAGTTTTAAGATCAGATGAGTCTGAAAATTGGGAAACTTATGAACTGATGGAGTTTCCGCCAGATTTGACAAGACAAAAGACAGAAAGAACAAATCGTCAGTTCACTCGTGAAATTTTTGGACGAAAGAGTTTTTTCTTTATAAGTTCATATCGTGCATTCATTATCGAAGCTCTTGTGATCCATCAGATCAGTGTTCAACAGGTGCAAGTCTGGCATTGACTTGACGACAAGTTCCCGTAAGATTATGACCGGAATGTGACGCCTACTTCACGCTAGAGTGTCATAGATTAACGTTTAGTGCGATCTGCATTTGGCTATTTATGGCTTCAGAGAATGATCTATCAGATAGAAAGTAGTGGAGAGGATAAATTCCGGTGACTTCACAAATGATGGAGTACATTAGATCGACCAGACCGTGACAACATCAGCTCTAAGGTCAGATGAGTCTGAAATTTATGAAACTCACGAACTGATGAAGTTTCCGCCAAGATTTGACAAGACAAAAGACAGAAAGAACAAATCATAAGGGCAATCGTATATTTTTGGAAGAAAGTGTTATTTCTTAATAAGTTCATGTCGGGCATTTATTTTCGAAGCTCTTGTTTTGCATTAGATCCGTTTTCAACAGGTGCAAGTCTGGCATTGACTTGACGACGAGTTCCCGTAAAATTACGAGCGGCATTACTTGATAAGTTCATATCGGTCATTTATTTTCGAAGCTCTTGCCTTCCATCAAGTCAGTTTTCAACAGGTGCAAGTCTGGCATAAATTTGAGGACAAGTTCCCGTAAAATTATGACTGGATTGTGACGTCTACTACACGCCAGAATGTCATAAATTAACGTCTAGTGGGATCTGCATTTGGCTAATTCTGGCTTCAGAGAACACACTGTCAGTGAGAAAGTAGTTGAGACGATAAATTCCGGCTGCTTTACAAATGAAGCAGTACATTAGATCAACCAGACTGTGTCAAAATCAGCTGAAAGATCAGATGAGTCTGAACATTTTGAAATTGACTCCCTGATGAAGTTTTCGCCAAGATTTGGCAAGACAAAAGAGAACAAGAACAAATCATTCAATGCATTCGTATATTTTCGGGATGGACGAATTACCACATACGTCTATGCGCTGTTGTGTATTCGCCTTTTTCTTTCATTCTCGTGTTGACCCTGTGTAGACGCTAGCTCTTTTGGATATTTAAGGTGGTCCTCGTTACCGACTTTACGTACCTAGGTTACGTTTCAGTCATACGGAATACGTCATGTCGATCATTAGACCTTTTCCGCCATCCGTGCAATACGTAGGTTTATATGTGCAATGTTTTTATATGCAGATCTTTTTGTTACCCCTACGCGTACGGGTAGAGGCGCTGTCACCGACTTGGTACCGATGGAAGATACGGATAGGGGTCGTTAGAACATCAGCTCATAGTTATGGTCTGAGTTAGTAGAATCGGTTAGAAGACCTCAAACCCAGATACAGTCCCACATTCGCATTCTGCGTACGTTATGCTGTTCACGGAACCTCCCTGCTGTGGCAAGTGTGCTACTCGTACACCTTGGTGATAATCATGAGCATATGCTTTCCTGAAATCACATACTTCTACCTTCCCCTGAGTTAGGGTTTCCTACAGTATGAGCTACAATTTGTATCAAAGAGAGGGATAAATGCATGAGACACCTAGAATAGCCCCAGCCTGTATTCTCCATTATATCATTTAAATTACATCGTAATGTAAACGATTACATCATAAGTTATTGCCGCTCTAAAATTTGTCTGCAGTACAAACTTCAAAAAGTTTGTTCAGAGCTCAGGATCTTATATCAGTCGTACTGTTTCGCAGCTCTTCGCTCGCGCTACATGTACTACCTGTGGAAAAGCGTTGGGATGCATCAGCATTAATTTTTTTTCCCTTCAACTTTCCTGCCTAGCCCTGAATCCTACCTTTTCTAAGTGTTGAACTGAGGCGGTGGGACAAATTTCAGGAACCTGCATCTACGTTGGTTATATGCGGTCCTGCTTTTGAGTAAGTAATCTGTTGATGCTCTGTAGACGTAGTTATCTAGTTGGGTTACTGTCACCAGTGCCCTACTCATACACTTTGTAGATAAACGTGTATGAGGCTTGTACCCAAAACATTTATTCTAGTTTTCTCTAACTCGGAAGAACTTACTAAAGCACTTGCCAAAAATTCTAGATAATTTGGGGACAAACATAAATTTATGAAACAGCTGGAGTATCCACAC
>JAOWAW010101785.1:0-15290 GCA_028565695.1 Nicola tetela
GCCATGTCTGACAGATTTAGAAATAATGTACAGGGTTACCAACCCTGCCGATATGTGGTTAGTCTACTGGTTTTAGTGCAAGGAAATAGCGTACCAATGACGTTACGATGCCTACCTATAAAAGACAGTGGTGGTAAATGAATGCTCAAATGCATAGGAGTAGTGTTCTAACTGGAGCCAGCTGATGATTTTCTTTGCTGGCTGATTCAAAAAATAAAGGAAATTTTTGTCTGCGCTGTAATCTTTCAGTGCCTCCATCACAAGTCCGGACCATACCTGGTCAAGGCGGTTGCCATCATTCAAACTAGACTCCGAGTTTATCTCATCTTGTTCATCAACAGCTCTGATCTATGCATTCGTGCTCACACCAGCGCTGTACTACTGTATACTATGCATCAGTTGTTATATTGCAACGTGTGTGGTCAGCGTGACGTTAAGCCCCACCTACTAGCCTGGAGTGTGCTAGCAGAGCTTGTGCATTTACATGTATTGTTCCCAAACCGCAGGTTTCAACTGTAGCTTTCCACCACTAGAATCAAGTTGGCAACCATGAGTGTAGAACTGTATGCACAAGTTTTGTGTGTTGTCGTGATTTGCAGCTAATTTTTTTCATTTGTCCGATTAGAACAATGATTTTTTCACCAGGTGGCTCTTCTCTTCCTTTCTCTGTCACAGTATATCTCAAAGTTCAACAGCATTCATGAGCGGGGCATGGGCAGGAGATTTCGTGGGCTTTTATTTTAATCCATAGGTTGGTTTTTTTCTTTGTTAAAAATCTTTGCTGTCTAGTTGTCTGTGCTGTCTCTCTGTCCCCTCCCTTCTTATCTCTCCCTCTTTCCTGCTTTTGGATACATGGCTCTGTCTCTCCTGTTTTCTTAAGTAAACCAGTTTAGCTTGAATGTCTTCTCTTTGGTATCTTCTCCCTGCACAAATACATTATCTACAACAAAAAGGTGGTGACCTGTCAGTAAGCACCAAGTAATTGGCTTGGATCTCTCTCTCTCTCTCTTCACTTCATTGTGTTATTCTTTTATGTATTGGCATATTATTATGATATTCATTTTTAGCTTTCCACTCTGGGTCACGATATTCTGATTTATAAAAAAAAAAAAAAGATTCTCTGCGCATATGTGTTTGTGTGTGCAAGCATGCAGTCTACATTAATTTTTAGGTCTGCGACAACCTTTCTCATTGCATGTATTAAAGGGAAGGGTGGTCATCTGGGCACTGGTGAAGGATCTAACGCAAAGTCATGTTCACGAGTGAATAAGGGGAAAGTTAGAAATAACAGAACAAAGTACAGAATTCAGGACGGGTTGTCTGTGCTTGAACACCTTAACGAGTGACAGGAACTGCCTTGCGGTGTTCTGAGAGGATGATTTTACCTTTCTGGTATTGCAAGTTGTAAACATTGAACAAGAAAAGCCAGTGTAAGTGCTTGACAGGAAACTCAAGTGTTTATCAGGTCAAGTACCAGTGCTAGGGTGGCGGTTTCTCTCGTTTTAAGACAGGCAAGGTCACCGTGATATACTCAGTAGTTAATCGTCGTTGTAGACGCGTCCATTCCTTGCACGTACCTACTCTACGTTTGTTTTTGTACTCTTCTACTGAATTTGGCCATCAGCAGTCACGCATTGGCTGGTGTTCGTTTTATGCCTAAAATTCATCAAAAACTGAGAAAGGAACAGGAAGGAGGTAAAACTCACGCAAGTTTTTTTTATGGAAATTATACTGAACAGAACACTTTGAACATGGGCTTTAGAAAAACAATGTTACAAACATAACACGCATGTAGGTTCCAAAGTGAGTTAGCGTCGTCTGCAAGGGTTGCCAATCTGGAACGTGGCAAGCCTGTACAACGGGAAGTGGGTTCCGGCGCCTACACCAAACACGGTGGGCTGAGTGATTGGCCGGGAACACACAACTCAAACAGTCCCGAATGGATGGGAGTTATAGCCAGAAAAATCGCCGAATTCGGTTTCCGGTTTTTTTCGTGTCGAATCAGTGTGAAGAGGGATCGTTACTATGGTTGTCCCCACTTGAGCGCACAGAACGCGACCCACTTCAGCGCATCTGCGCACCCCATCTTATAGTGTTAGGGTTACCCTAACCCAACCGTATGGTCCCTAACCCTACCCCTCATTGAGATACGCGCCATTGGCCGCGCTGAAGTTCGTGGGTCTGCGCTCTGTTGAGCTGCGCACAAGTGGGGGCATACAGTTTCCATGGGCAGACTCGGAAGCCTAAAATGTGGCCTTCACCCTTTGGCGCCCAAAGAATTTCTGGCTGTTTTTCAGCTCACATTAATATAAATATTGCAACAGACCTTTTGCGAAAAGATTGTCTGGGTTCGTGGGACGGGACGAAGTGGTTGCGGCCCTGACAGCCCAATGCGATGAAGAGGAAGTGCATTGAAGTGTTTGAAAACTTTATAAATGCAAAGCGCTTGTGAATGTGAGGCTCAAGTGTCCTTGATAATTTACTACAAGTCATGCTCCTCTTATCTAGACTATCATCGAAAGGTTGTTAGGTCAGACCCTGATGGATAATGCTCTTTGAAGATGAACTTCATGGAGCCGCGCTCAAGTGTGGTCAACCACTGTGTGTATCGACCTGCCTATAATATGGTTGGGATGCCTCATTGTGTATCCCCTCGACAGGCTTCGTATATCCTCCGGTTGTAGCTGCTACAGAATATTCCCAGTCTAGATCTTCCGCCAAAGATGAACATGATGAAGTCAATCTCAGAGTCGACCGTGCCAAACAGTTTTGGGAAGATATTAGAGCCGAGCCAGTATCTCAAGAAAGTCTGTGGTCTTTTGAAGGGAAGGAAAAGTGAACTTCTTGAAAGGGCAATGTTTTGCAAAGACAACCCAGCGCAGCGAAGGGGAGAGCTTTGCGAAGTTCGTTGTCAACACTGAGCACATCGCCCAGCCTAGCCCGAACTTTTACCACGTCAGGATGGACGTCCAATCCATGTCTTTTTCCCCGCGTGTCTACCTTGACTATACTTGGACATCTTATGTCTACTGGTAAGCGGGAACCCGTAGCAAGCCTGGAGAATCGTCTTAAGTCGTTGTAAACTTCAGGCGATCGACCTCGCCTTCCAAAGATTTCCCCATTTCTCTCTCCGCACGAAGGTCGGCTTTCAACTGTACCTCCGCCAAAGTTTCTCCCGGCTTATGTATCTTCTTCTTTTTCTCATGCTCCACCTGACGAGCTTCTGCTGCTCTTCGACGACCGTCAGGAGTCGCTCTTGTACCTTGCACTGGACGGACAGAAAAAAACGGTCAGCACAACCCCGGATTTCAGGAGTCGACATACTTTCTTCGCCGGATGAGGTGATCCATCTACTGGATCTGTCGGAAAGTAATCTGAAGGCAAGAAATGCTCGCTACAAAGAACAGTATTCCTTGTAACTTCGAAGCATTTTCGTTTCGCGGCGTGAATCCATCTCTTTAGCGTATCGTGGTCCTTTGGAAAAAACGTGAAACGACAAGTCACTACGAGTATCTCTACGATTTTTACTATCGTAAGCGCAACGATCATCATGCGCGGGCATCTTAATAAAACTCGAATAAAAGCCAGAAGGACAAGAAATGCAACGCAATCCGACATCGGCGACAAGCAGAAGGAAGGCCTATACTCTACAGGCTTGAACTGCGGCACGTAACATACATACATGTAGGTATGCGCACACAGGCCACATCCCCCGTAAGTTGACAACATTCCTAATTTTTGAGCACGCCCACTTTAGCGCCGCCCAACAGAGCGCGACACACTCCAGCGCGGATCAATGGAGCGCATCTCAACGAGGATCAGGGTTACCCTTTCTCATGCCATGGGGTGCGCGGCCATTGCCATTGAGATGAACTTCATTGAGCCGCGCTGAAGTGGGTCGAGAGAGCCGCGCTCAAGTGGGGTCAACCATGGTGTGTATCGGCCTGCCTATAATATGGCTGGGATGCCTCACTATTTTATCCCTTTAACAGGCTTCGTATCCTCCGGCTGCAGGGCGGGGGTCTACTAGTATTAATTTTTACAACGCTTCTACATTGAAAAAAAAAATTAGCTGCAGATCCTACTAGACTGGATTTGATCCTTTCGAAAATTTTCTAGAACTGTAGTTGGATACCTGATCTAGAAATGGTGTTTACAGTTCCAGAAAGAATTTCAAGAAACTGCAGTACCGTTTTTTGTAGGCCAACATAAAATGGCTGCTCGTAAAAGTCAGCGCGGCTTAACAGAGCGCAGCCCACTTCAGCGCGGCTCAATGGAGCGCATCTCAATGGCCGCCTGCTCCTACAGAGCGGAACCCCAATTTAGCGTGACTCCATTTGACACAGATTCAGGCCCAATGGAGAGCACCCTAACAGAGAGCTCCCCAATTCAGCTCAGCTAAGCCCAATGGAGAGCAACTCAATGGAGCGCACCCCAACTAAGCGCTTCCCAATTCAGCGTGTCAGACATGTTCTTGCCGTGAAGAATCATACACGAGCAGCTAGCAACCAGCAATTAATTGTTAACAATCAAGGTAGAAGGACTAAACGCCAGTAGGCAAGACACGCGCATGACATAGCCTGGCAAGATGTAGTTTGGTAAAGTTTAGAGATAATCTCAGCAAAGGTTGTGCGTTGACTGTGCGAGACCGTGCGATAACTGACCCGAAGGTGATTTTCTTTGGAAGGAAGCGACAGTGACTGATCAGAGAGAGATACTACTCGAACAGGGAAGATTCGTCGACTTACCTTTAGGATCTTAGTCCTTTCGTTATCATGGTTACTGGCAGAAAGCCTATACAGTCTTTTCCGAGTCGAGCTCGTAGCCATCTCTTTGATGATTGTAGGCTTTCCTGCAGATTACGCAGAGCTACACATAATTAGCAGACGCATATGGTGGAATCTGGAAAACCGTTTCTCAAATGTCCTGCTAATTCCGGCCACTAGAGCAATAACAATAATTTATTATTTTTCAAAGCAAGACAAAACTTATCCGCATTTCCGGAAGAAAATCTTTAAACACCAGATATTTTGAGCGGCACTGAATTTGGGAGCGCTCTGTTGGGGTGCGCTGATTTGGGTCGCGCTCTCTGGAGCCACGCTGAAAAGGGGCATCTCGTCGCTGAATTGGGAAACGCTCTGTTGGGTCGCGTTCTCTTGAGCCGCGCTGAATAGAGGCATTCCGTTGCTGAATTGGGGGCTCTTTTGGGGCAGGCGGTCATTACTGGGGAACTCCAGCAGTCAGTATTGAGAATAGGGTTTCTCACATACTAGGACATGTAGCACTCGTTTTTTTTTCAGAATGCCGTAATGCTTTTAGCATTTCCCACAGAAACCGCAATTAATGCTCAATTGACTAAAACCAACGGTCATGGTAAACCAGCTCTGATTGATTTTGTTACCGCATTACACCTGGAATCTGGGCCATCATTGGAAACAGATAATTTGGGAACTTTTCAAAGCCCAGATGTTTTAATCAGATAATTTATGAACAAACTGTCTTTGGACTCCAGCAAAGTTTTATCAGCGACGTTTCAGCCCTGACACTAGGGCCTTCACCGGGCAAATGATAGACTACAGTGACAAGCTTCGTTTAAATAAAAGATGTTTGAGGTGTTAGGGTGTTTAAATCAGTGGTTAGGACAAGACATAGCGTAGATAATTATGTTTAAACTGTAACCAACTCTGCTCTCGTGCAGTGAATGAAATGAGGGACTCAAACGTGTAAGTCTAAAATTGAAATACTAGTAAGCCGGTTGCATATGAAACTTGCAAGTTCAGTGCATACATACTCTTGCCTTATACATGTACTGTGTAGTGTGCATGGCTGCTGGAGTGGCCTCATTGAGATCCAAATGAAACGTTGAAGCAGGCTGTATATGCCACTGAGCCTGCAGTGATTTGATTGATTTGATTTGATGTTTATTGGAAACCCAACAGGCCATTTTACGGCCTAATTACAGGGAATCCTACATAAGAAAACAGCATAGACCTAAAACTTGAAATAACAACGAGGGTGAATGTAAACCAAAGGGAAGGGAGTTCCATAAGAGAGAACTAATAAAAAGAGGAGATACACTTTCGGAGCGTCTTTCCACTCTGGGAATACCTAAAGACAAAGAGGCTTGGCCGCGTGTAGTGAGCAACAGTGACCCATACCCAACAACACAGGCAGGCTTACTGTACATCAGTCCTTCAAAGAATTTTTTTATTAAGCTTGCGCTTAGTCTTGCAACTCGTTGCAGGTATTATCTGCTAGAAAATGACAGCAGTGCTGAAGAAGCGCCAGTACTGGAAGCAGCTGTTGAAATCGAGTGTAATTATTACCACTAATAATTATCATTGAGTTTCAGAAATTATGACAATCACCAGTGCTAGTATCCGAGAATCACTCAACACATGTAGACTTTGACAGCATCAGCAAGTATTGGTACTGGCACGCATGTAACTGCAGCTTGCCAACCTATGCTCAACAAATAACTACAGATCTACTACAGACATCACAATGCGAGGATATTGTCCTTGGCAAATCGTTCTGTTCCAACATCACAAATCAGCTCTTTAGGAGATGACATCAGCAGTCTGTTCCCAGCCTATCACTGACTGTAGAGGAACATTTGTAGATACAGAAATTCCAGGTGACTGTCCCCCTGCTCAGCAATTAATGCTTGATCTGATTCTCAATCACGGAGTCAACTGCAAAGCTCAAATTATTGTTTCACTCGCTAAGTAACTCTTTTGCCGGGGAGATCCGTAGGAGAGTCTTCCTGGACTACCGTACACACCTGAAGATGTACTACTTTGCCGGTAGAGCTGACTGGACGGTCTTTGGAATTTGCTTGTCGGTGTGGACATGCTGCCACAGCTTGCTGTTTCGCTATTTATATACTTTGGTGGAGTGTGTCGGTTATGCAGTCGGGTGCAAGGGCTTCCAAACACTCCAGGTTGTCCAGACTGTGGTGTGCTGGCTGTTGTTTGGGGTGGTGTGCCATAACCATGCGAACGTGACTTCATGGTATTTCGCTGAGGACTTGCTTCCGCTGAGATAGGACCCCGAGAACCAGGCAAGCTTGTGCTTAACTGGCCAAGAATCAGGCTTGAGTCTTCTGACATTGGGGTGTGTTCGACACTTGAGAAGTTTGTACGAACACTGATGCGCCGCTGGATTTGTGTAGTTGAAGAGCTTTCGCCCTCTCCTGAACTGGGTGTAAGGTTTGCTCTGTCCTGGTCATAAACACCAGTGCGCTTTCGACCAGATGCCGCTGGCCAACTGCTGAAGAAGCCAGCAACATCTCCAATAGACTGTGGTGTCTCGACAGAGGTGCAGAGAACACCGCTTCGCCTCTCCAGAGAAATCATAAAGTCATTCGCAGTTGCACTGCTGTCTAGGTGTGGCGGACCAGCAGTTCCTGAAAGCAGTAAGGTAGATGGTCGTGCAGTTGGACTATTCAACGAGCTAGCTGTGGAGAATGCCGTTGGATTCACCACCATCTTCCCAGGCTGCGTTTTCGCCTGATAACGACGCCTCTTCCTGACGAGACGGACCTTCACAATGATAACAATGATTAAGAAGAGAAGCAAGGCACCGCATCCAGTTGAGGTAATGAATGCAAGCATATTGTCATTGGATGATTGAGGACCCCCAGGACTAGGTCCTTTGGATGTTGACTTGGACTGAAAGGCTGTTATCCGTAGAGTGACAGTTGCAGTTGATGTTAATCTTTTTGAGGTGTCCACATCGGATACTATCACATACAACGGATAATCTCTAGCCTGCACATCCTGGAGTGGATGGATCACTTTCAACTCTCCATGTTGGTCAATGCTGAAGTGCCTTGGAATAACTTCTCTATCATGGCTTCTGACTGGTATAAATGAAAATGTTACATTAAGTGGGATCTTGGCATCAGCGTCAGAAACATTGAAACTCACAAGGATGTTTCCTGCAGCAGTTTCTGGTGGTACAGCAATCAAGCGAGGCGGAGAAACAAACTGGGGCGGGCTGTCATTGACATCACCAATGTCTATGGTGACCAACACAGAAGATGTCCGTGCAGGCTCACCCATGTCTCGGGCGTGAACATGGAATTCAAACCTGTCATTCTTCTCACGGTCAAAGCTAACACGCGAATACAGTCGTCCACTGCTTCGGTTGACAGGATCCATTTCAAACAGCCGTGCATCATCATTAAGCCCACCACTACTTGCTAAGAAGTACTCAATTCCTGTATTCTTCCCTTTGTCTGGATCTTCTGCTTGAAGTGCGCCGATCAGCTCGTGTGTTCCACCGTTTTCTTTGACATAGAAAACGTAGTGGTTCTCAGAGAACTGTGGGTTGAATTCATTGGTTCCAACGATCATGATATTTGCTTGCACACTAGTGTGAGATGGTCCGGAGATTTTTTGCTCCTTTGCAGTGATGTTCAGTGAGACAATTCTCGGCAGGTCTTCTCGGTTGAAGGACCTATTTGCATGCAGCTCACCGCTTGAAGGATTGATGTAGAACCAGTTTTGCTCTGGTCCATTAGGGGACGTACTGCTGCCATCAACCTATCCAACACAAGCAGGAAGAAACTGCTGTCAAGCTGTAAACTTCACTAAGTAATAACACTAGTACTGCATGGGTTTCATTTTTTGTTATAATGGTGCTTCTTGCAAGGGAGCTAGTTTATCGAGATGTCGTTCACATGCGAAGAAACGGACCAAATCTGGCGCTTAGTCACTATTGGGTCGAGTAAAGTAAGGATCACTTGACTTGAGAGTGTACACTGCTGTATGTGCGTGCGTGTGTCTGTACGTTTGTGTGCATACTTGCAAATGCAGTGCAAGCTTCACTAATACTGCGGTCGATGTCATCAAGCCAAAGAAAGCAACGCATAGCGACTAGATATACTGTGCTGGACTGAACAACCTACCTCCACGACCAGGCTCTCAAATGTAATTGTGGTGTTCACATCTGCTCGGTCTGGGTCGCTAGCTGAAAACTTGAACACACTTGAGCCTGGCGGGCTGTTCTCCATGAGGGAAATGTTGAACTCGCTTGCGCCAAAGTTGGGTGGTTCGTCTTCGTCAAGAACCGATAACGTCACCTCACTCGCGACTCTGGAGAGGTACTTGCCCTGCGCAATGTCTGTCATCATAATCTTGATGTCATAGCGACTGAGGCGCTCGTAATCAAGAGGTCTGCCGACATCTAAAACCATCTGTATTCGCGGAGGGTATGTACGGTGAAACCATGGAAAATCGATCACGATGGGAAGCATATCTTCAACGCCTTCGCCGACGAGATGAAGTGATAAGTTGGCTGCGATAGGAGATTCGACCCCATAGCAAAAGAAGATAGCAAGAGTGAACGGCACCGTGGCTGTCTCCGACATCTCATGAACCTGTACGTAGCTCGTACAGTTGGGCACAAACTCGTTCACGTCGAAGAGCTTTATTGGTAGGAAAGACTCAGAGAAATCTGATTCGTTCGCCCCGCCCCGACAGAAAATCGGTAGCTCGTAGTCCTGTAGGCGTTGCCAATTCCGGTCGTTGATTGATTCAAAGTCCAGTGGGGTTCGTGTGAAAATTTCCCAGCGAGATTTGCTTCCGTTAGATCGTCTAATCCCAAACACTTTCGACGCCTCCTCAAACGTATTTTCGTAGTCGCCAGGCGATCGATATTTAAACCGCCATTCGTACAAGGAGCGACGCTGGTACGGACCTTGAAACCCGCTTGCCTCGAGCTCTTGCAAGTGTCGTGTTACGTTGCTATGACACGTGACCGTACCCGGTCCGTCATCGGGATCGGACACGTCAAACTGTACGACGACAGTGCCGACGGGCGCGTCTTCGCGAACGCTGAAGACCTCTGCTGTGCGCTGGGGCTCCTCAGTATAGATATCCCTAACGGCCTCAAGAGTTGGCTTGGTCAAGACACTAATCAAGGGACTTTCGTTGAAGTCCAACACACTTACAATCAGCCGGCAGTGCACTGAGGTAATGCCGTCCGCGGCAGTGACGTCAGCGACACTGGGCTCTGGCCTGGGACGAATATCATAGTCAACCTCTTCGCTAACGTTTAGCTGACCATTCTTCAGTCCCAGTGTTAGGCCGAAACTAGCGTTGGCTGGTTGTGTAAGAGAAAACTTCCACCCTTCTTCCGAGGAGGCTGACGGGGGAAGTGACATGTAGTTCCCGATATTGTCCACGATAACAGGCAAGCGTTCCTGTTCGTAAATGGGATTTCCAGCTTGCCGTTCGAAAAACTCGCAACGAATGGTGCACCCGGATGACCTTGAAGATGTCACACGCCGACAGTCACCACGTTGCAGGCGCTGGACTATATCATTGCGAGCAGGGATGAGATTAACGGGCCAAGAGGCGTGAATCACAGAGAAGAGCGTGAGCGACTGGCAAACAAAGATCCACAGGAGCAGCATCGGTAGCTGTCGCCGTCGACGCGTCACGTGCCTTTTCGGATCCGACCGCAGTCCGGAAGGATAGTCCTCCCGTTTCTCAAGCGACGTCGTTTGCCTGTGGTAAACTTGCCCGGCTGTTGAGAAGATGTCAGTACTGTTCTCATTCAGTTCCAATAAAGTCGTTTTTTGTACCCGCTGCAACACCAGCCCTGCCGTGACGTGATGACATAAGAGCAGAGCTTGTCTACATCCACACCGTTTACGAGTTTATTTTTTGACTTTTTCGTCTGCTATCAGCTGATTGTGCGCTGATACGATCAAAGCGAAACAGAACAGGTAAGATAATCGAGAGAGTAAACAGGGAGCCTTAGTAGGCGGTGGCTGTGTCGTCTCCTAGCTGTCAAACTTTGCTGTTGTACGAGACTTTAGCGGCAAACCTGTCTGATGGATCCGCCCTCTTTTCCTAAAGTGGGCACTGCCATTTCAAAGGAGCAACTTGAAGTTCGCCTTTGTGGGTGCTTCGAAAAGTCAGGTAGCGATTCTACATCACATGACCAGGGATCTAGGGAGACTCCTTGTAAGTACAGATGAGGCCGGTATAGGAAAGAACCACTTAGCCTCTAATGGGAATTTTGCAGGGACACGGAAAACTAATTCGATTGATCCGCGCTTGATCACTGTGCTTGGGTATTAGGTCAAGTGCGGACAGGTGAGCGTGCGGACGCTCTCAGAGCTACAAGCGCGATGATCCTGTCTACAGCTAGCAAGTGATTGTCCGGCTCGATCGCTGATCTTTTACTGATTGCTAATTAATATAATCTAGAGACTGCTCAACTTGTTGACTGCATGGGCTCAGGGCCTCCTATGGGAATCTAGCCGAACCAAGAAACACGGCAACGTTTTTTCTAGCCACACCTTGGTAGAAATGTACGAAAACAAACTAGCTCAGCGGCAAGAGAAACCCTGCCTTGATTAATGACGTGCCATTATCAGAGTCTGGTTGCCGAGTCGGGAAGTCGCCAAATGTTCTAGCGCACCTCTGAAAGCTGAGCTTGAGTTGAACTGAAGTATCAGTATATTATTCTAAGCCATGAACACTCAAGCGCAGGAATTTGTACGTATATGAAGGCGAACACTAAGGCGTACGTGTCAGAACTTTTCAGTTTTCATACAGGCTCACTAAACTTGTCAATTATTATTATTTCCGGTCGCTACAGAGATGGAATTTGGACTGTTCGGTAATGCAAATGGAGTGCACCTCAGGGTGTTTACACCTCGACTCTTCACTGGACGTCTCCATCCTCGTCCTTGCTAGAAACCACTGTGTACCAGGCTTGGCACACGATCTGCTAGCGCGTTGGCCATAGTCGTGATCATTCGATGTAATGATGAGCCCTCGAGCTGTGGCATGGAAGCAATGCCATTGGCTTAGGGTGTTACTTCAGGTTTCCCCGGATTTCATGAGTCACGAATTTAACGTAGTCGAGTTTCCAGTGGTCTCAGGTCAACTTTTAGAGTTACAAAAGAGCTCAGATCTTGCTCCGCCAGCCAGCCGGTAAACCAAAATCTTAAAACTTTCGTCCGTTGCGCCGTAAGTGGTAAGCATAGCGTATGATGCTGCCGCGGAGCTGTGGCTGATCGAGTGAACCGCTTCTATCGCTCAAGTTAAGGAAGTCTAGTTTCAGTTCCAATCCAAGTTGAGCGTTCTCAGATTGCACATGGTAGACAGGTGCATGATGATGAAGCAGTGCCAGGGGAGAGAAGTTTCAGGAAATTGCCGTTATAGTGGAGATAAGTAAGCTGAGGAGATCGAATCTGCTCCACCTAAATAAAGCCGCGCTGCTCGTCCGGCGAAGGGCTTAGCTGGTTGATGAATTGAGGGCACTACCTGCTGAGACCACCTGACGCCATGCTGATTGATTTTGTAAACAATTAGCTACTTGTGATCAAGGAGAACCAACCGTTTCCCTCAGCCGTTCTGGGATTCGAGTGGGAAGCCCCTGCGAATGTTGTGCCCAGTTGCGCTAACCACACTGCGAGCTGTTGCAGGGTTCCGAGTGATAAAAAATCTTGTGTTATCGGCAGTGTGGAAAGAAGTCACAAAGTGGCGGCGTCAGCCACCTTTTCAAGCGAATTGAAAGTGTTTGTTCGAGCCCTTGTGGGAGGGAAGGATGAAACAACGGGGCCTGCTCTAACTATAGATCTACCGCCAGTTGTGCGGGTAGGGGTGGAGAACCTGCACAACTGATCAAAATTATCGAGTACTTTTCCTTGAAGACATCACCGACCACAATGGCAGAAGGTGGCGCTTAGTAGACATAGAGGAACACCCTCTGACAATTTCACTCCACACCAACTAGTGTTATTTCTCAGGAAGTTTCGACCTGGACTGTGCAGGCCTTCTTCAGCTACTGAATGGCAGTATGAAGGGTCTTACTCAGCAGTTATATGTACGAATGTCAGGGTTTAGAGGAACACTGGTACTACACTCTGTTCCTTCTACTTCAGGATGAAAAGCCAGAGGCAAAGATTATCGAAGCGGTGGCAAGAACTCGAGTGCCACTGCACTGGGGTTCAAAAAGCTACTTCGACAGTAAGTCACTGTACATGTAGCTGCAGCTGTTAAGTGTAAAGATGACGATGCATCACGGGTAGCGGCTGATTTTGGCGCTATTTTACGTGCGCTCCGCTGCTTTACAGACAGACAATAAGATCAATTCGCTACGTTTTTGCTTGAAAGCCTTATGCCAAGTCGATGGAGTGCGTTTACCCCTGCGCGTAGCTAGTCTCGAAAACTTGGGAAGGGTTTAGGTCTGATGGATTCGTTGGACTGCCCTAATGACCTAACATAACGTCCCTGCATACTTCTACAACACTAGTCTCTTACTAGTATCAGTATAGCCTTCTTCCAGGTTCACTGATTCGCGGGGTCCCCTTGAATTTTACTGAAACCTTCTCCATAGCTAAAATTACAAAATTAGATGCCCGCGCTGAGAGAACTTGTTTTACGGTACTCGACTGCATGACCCGATGAAGGCATCTAGCGGTAATCGAAGTGGATTCAGTATACCACGCCCAGTGTAGCCTGATTGCTGAGGGAGGGAACGCATGTCTGGAATTTATCGAAGAGAAACTGATTCAAACAAAACCTTGTTACTGCAACTCAAGCGCAAAGAGAAAAAAAGACAGCGTTTCAGGGAGGCCTTGCCTGCCCCTCATCAGACACAACGGCAGAAAAACCAGAGGAACATTGGACAAAGGAACGAATCTGTAGCTAGCAACGCTAATGATGTCAAACTGAAAAGGCAACAAACGAACGAAAACACGAAGAGAAGTCGTGCGAAGCTTAGATCTAAGAAAGATTTGACGAAAGTTGTGACTATACAAGTGTTTTGAGCGCACACACGGGACGGGAGCGCGTAGATCTAGAAGTGACAAAATGAAGAGAGCTCATTGACTGCTTTGTGCCCTCAAGTGCAGCCAAGATGGGGATTCCCTTGCCAGGTTTCACGTCGTTGCAGACCCTCATTAATCAACAACCCTGTAACTCGAGTGACCAACACGGTAACGTGGTTGCACGTGACTGAGGTTCTGCAAAGACGTGCAGGTGAAACCTGGCCAGACGAAATACCTATTAAAAAACAGTGTTAATTTTATAAAGAGAAGATCTTTTCGGCTGCAGTAGATGCGTTCTGTGCGGCCAGCTGTGTTGTTGCACACTGCATTTGGCTTTGCAATTACACCTTCCGGACGATCGCGATCACAAGGTCTCTCTCCCTCCGGATCCCTGCCTATCTCAGTGCTCCCGACTGCGGCTGACTGTTCCCAGGTTCCCGTTTAGTCCGTACGTATACTAGGCTATGCCGCTGCATGGCTGTATCTGTGCGTCCTTTATTCTCATCTGTGCTGTTTTATACCATGGTTTTGCTTGGTTTCGCCAATTTATACCATGGTTTTGCTTGGTTTCGCCAATTTATACCATGGTTTTGCTTGGTTTCGCCAATTTATACCATGGTTTTGCTTGGTTTTGCCAATGTATACCGTGTTCCATGCCCCATCATATCATGATCATGCGGGGTAATTCGTAAACAGCCCCCGGATGTCCTGGGGGTTCTAATCCTTACTCAGAACATCGCACTTGGTGACTAAGACTTTATGCACTGCGCGTGCGCGCAGGCTTCCCTGAGCACAATCTTTGAGCCGTGGCAATGCCAACTAACTGAGGACAAGGTACCTAGCTATAGTGCTTCGCCAGCATTGGGACCAGGGTATACGCTACCCCAAACTAGCTAGTAGGCATGGTTTGTACTTCTCAGACTCATCCCAAAAGACTCATTGCTTGACCTACACATATACAGAAGAGCACATCACAGACACACGCACCTATTATAGAACTTTTGGTCGTCCATGTCAAATATGCATTGATCATTTTTATAGTTGATTCAAATTATTATCCCTTTCAATCAAGTGGATCAACGTCCTGTCCGAAACAGCGGAGAAATTTAAAAACGCACCTTAATGAAGCAGTCCCGTCACCAGAGAGCTTGAAAGAGTCTACCCAGTGTAGTTTGTCCCAGCCTGCAGAAAGAGTTTCACTAGCTTCCCGTTCAGTGTATTGTGCGTGCCATTACAAGATTTAATTACTGCTATTTAGTAGACTTTTTATCGGCTTGAAAAGTATTTTCTGACCCCAAAAAGCATTGGCCTTCAAATCAGGCGCGTAACTGGGAAGGGGTTTGGAGAGGTTTTTGGTAGCCGCAGAGGTCTGCATGAGAAATAGTATGTGACTGCAACGCAGACACGCGAGGGCGAAGCCCAAGTCCTCTATTATTATTATTATTATTATTATTATTATTATTATTATTATTATTATTATTATTATTATTAT
>JAOWAW010101796.1:0-15287 GCA_028565695.1 Nicola tetela
TCACCATCTCGTTCATCAAACTCTGTCTGTCGATTCTATCTATCTATTTATCTATCTGTCGATCTATCTATCTATCTATCCATCCATCCATCCATCCATCCATCCATCTATCTATCTGTCGATGTATCTATCTATCTGTTTATCCTTGAATCTGTCTATCTCATTTGTCCACCCACTCTGTCCTATTTGGCCGGATCCATGTGCTGTGTACGTTGCCATCATAATATTCTGTGTGGGTATACATGTATGTGTATGTGTGGTGGTATAGTGCATGGAAGTACATGTGTCGTCACACTTTCATTTGAGGAGGGGGAGAGGGTTTGTGTCTATTTAAAAGTTGTTTCGTTTGGCCGTAATTTGCGAATTTATGAGACGACCCCTTAGTGAGATTCAATGCGTACCAATTGAGTGTGTGAAGTATTATGTTATAAATGGTGTTTAGTGGTGTTTTAAATGGTGGCTCACTGGACAGCCAGGAGCGTTTACTAATACAGTGATCGCCCGCTTTAGCAAACCATTGAACGATACTTGATAATAAGAGTGCACTGTGCGAGCAAATTCTGTGATACTACTTGTAGTAGTCTAATAGAACATGTACATGATTGGCTGGGTCTGGTTGGTCACAATGTTAGCGATTACTGGGTGCAAGCCCATGAACAAGAGGAGAATGATATGCATAGAGCTCACGCGAAGTAACCATGGTGTCTGGTATAATTAGTTCCCGGGCCAAGCATTCTCCATTTGAAGCGTAACTGAACACACCCACTACAGCAGAGCCAAATGCCTTTGATACTGGCTCGGGATACGATTCATTACACGTTGCGTGACAGTAGGCCTAATCAGCCAGCCCAGGGTATGTGTAATACACTGGCAGTGACAAAAAGTATAATATTATTAAATTCCATCTCCAAGTACATGAAGCAAACCGCTCACTCTTGCCTCTTTTTCCGCACGAGCCAGCAAGGAACAGAGGATTCATGCAGTGCAATCTCAGAGCAATCAATGGTCCCGTGACAAGTCGCTGAGTACATGAACATTCCTTTCCCATTGTACGCTCACCACGTGCAAGCTTATCCAACAAGACGTATACAACACAGACACAGTGCATTCGCGGCATGCATGACATACAGTGTTCAGGGTGGATTTCGCTGAGACAGTAGAACGGAGCGTTATACCATCTCAAGACTGGAGAACGACCTCAACAGCCGAAACAAGATGAACAAGGCGTGTGTATATTTGTACATACACGGATGCAGAAGTAAGTCGGTGTCGCGATCGACGTCCCAACTGCGTTGTTGAAAATCGCTACTCGGTCGACCCTGGAAGATCGACAAGGAGACAATTTTTTACAAAGCATAGTTCGATATTCGGAGGTCATCGATCATCGTGACAGATTCCTTCAACCGGTCATGGCTATGTGCTTTTTCAAGCGCCATCGAGGGACTCTCCTTCTTGTGGCCTTGATCTTTACTCTGTCTAGATCTAAGGCAAGAGCTGAGATAGCAGGATATCAACAATCCCTACTGGAAATCAAGCATCTCCTCTCCAACTCGAGTATAGCGTCCTTTACGGAATGCGTCGAAGCTCTGAACGTTGACGTCGGCTGCTCTGAACAGTCACGCTCTAAGCTATTGGAGCTCCTGTCTATGATCAACTCAAGTCTGCGCGCCGCTTTGCAATATGAAAACAGCCTTTGTCGTCGGCCGATACACAGCAGCGCCGCTCACTCAGATACTGACAGCAGGTGTCCTGTCACATCCGGTAATCGATCACACATCTGTCAAAATTTTAGAACTTCTGCAGCTCTTCTTTCACTGTCGGCGGAGGCGAGAAAACTAACAACTATGGATGCCTGTCAGCCACAGGGCGTCAGAAGTTACCATGACAACTGTGACTCAACAGGATCACCAGCAGCCTGGCATAAGGAAGCATTAAACATTGCCAGGAGGACGAAAAGTTTACTTCAAAGGTTTGCGTTCTGCAAGGACCACACGTGTGGAGCAAATGCAATGATAAATAGTTCAAACATTTCCTGTATTAAATTTAACGACCAGATTTCAAAACTGAGCATTTTGGAGAAAAGCCTAGGCAGTAGATCAAATGCATCTTCTTTCCTCTGTCAGACTAGACTTGCTCTCAAACGAACAGGAGATTTTATCCAAAACCTGGTGGATATGCTCAGGCCAGGACTATCGTGGCATATGGGAATTACAACCGCTTTCAACCGGATTTTGTGTTATGACATCATTCAAGGGAATGAAATCCCAATGCGGTCAGACATTTGCTACTTGGAGTGTTTGGATGCAGCACAAACGCTGCCTCTCCTCCCATTCTTTCACAATGAGCAAGGAATGACTCTCAAGCTAGTAGGGACTGCAATTCAAAAGCATTGCTCAAAAAACTTGACTTCTGCCGAAATGTCACGTCTTCCCCCCAGTCAGAGCTACACATACTATAGTCAATTACCACGACCTACAGCTATCATGCCTTGTAAATACAGCTACTGTGTGAACTGGGTCAGTTGTCAGCATCCATTTAAAGCCACAGCTGAAGAAGATCACCGAGCATCTGTTCCCCAACTCAAGTACTGGATTGAGACATTATCTACAAAGTTTTATCCCAATACTTCACAGCCTGTCCGTTTCCCGTTTCCATGTGGCCTAAACTGCCAGAGCGACACAACATCAGGGGTGTATGTTGTTACCATAGTGACATATTCTATGGCTCTCATTGTGACAGGATATGTGCAATACGTTGTCCTCTCCCACCGCTCTCAACTCCATCTCGGAAGGCGATTCAGTGGATGGTTAAACTTAGCTATGATCTGTTCTGGAATCATGACTCCATTGTCATTTGCCAAAGGCAATTGCCATTCTGATGACACAGTTAGACTGAAGGAGCCAAGTGGTCTCAATACATGCTCAATTTTTTCACTCATAGAGGCAGGAGGAGTATTCTCTGCAGCACTCGTAGTTCTGGGCATAGGATACACATTTCATCGTATGATAAAGTTGTCCAACAATGCCCAAGGGATCAAATCAGAACTAATCGAAAATGCATATAAGGTGGAGATTGTTGTTGGGGTAGCAAATCTTCTTCTTTTCATACCATATGCAGTTGTCATTGCAAAGTTCAAATTAATTCAAGGTCACCCCACATATGGCTGGTGCTTTATCAACAATGATGTGGCAGTTGCTGTGCTGATTTGTCTCTATGGAACAGCCTGTTTTTTAGCAACAATGGCCATACTGGTAGGACTACCAAAGTTTCTACACCTCATTCAACTGTCGAAGAAGATAGCAGCAATGCCGGATGGAATCCGGAGAAGCTTCAGAGGAAGAAAGCAGCCAAAGCAAAAGTGCCATCGTTACAGTAGTGAGCCAGCAGCTCTGTTTCTTATTGAGGTGATGAAGTTCTCAGGAATGTGTGCTATTGCCATGGTGATAATCATGACCCTGTTTTCATTGGCATTGACTGGGCATAAATGGACATTTGATGACCACCAAGTCTTTTATTTGTGTGCGTTGGCAAGTTGTGATCCGGAAAGGGAGTGTTCCTCTCACTCCAAGAAACATGACAAAATGTTACAAGGTGCCCATATCACTTTCAATATTTGCAATGTGCTGCTGAGCTGGTGGACATTCAAAAGGCGCTACTACCGGCATCTATATCACCACATAGCAAAATGTTTCTGTACAATACAGTGTGTCAAAGGTAGCAGCAGAGTTTCTGATCACCGGCTAGACTCTCGACAAAGCAATAACAGCTTTAAGGAAAATCCCCCTCGGTCCATATCTAACGTCCAAGAAATGCAAGAGGGAACTTCTGCTTCTGAAAAATAAAGGAACAGATATTGTAAATGTTAGTGAAACATGACCAAATCATTGCCCCAGCAGTAACATGGAACGTACTGTTTCATAGACATGTACTCTGAATGCTGTATGTATGGCCTGCTATTTTGACTTCTCCCAGTGTAGTTTGTTTTCCAGTGTAGCCATGCACAGTGCATAAGGATTTCTGGCTGCAGTAAACTGGCACTCAATGCAATGTGCTGCCACAGTTCTATTCTTGCTAAACAGAAAGGTATTTTTTTAACAATGTAGAATTCTGAATACACCAATTGGCATGTACCTGTATGCACTAGTTGGAATGCACATTCATTAAAATTATAGATATTAGCTGCCAATGGATTTGAATCAATTTATTTGTTCAAAGGGGTCAAGGAATGTTGCATGTGTGAATTTGCAGATCAAACCACAGACACACTTATATTTCGCAAAATTTAGTTTGACCAATCGTTCTGTACATCAGTGTGTATAGTGTTGGTGCAGTGCAATCAGCCAGTATGCATCATCCTTGTGTGTGGGGATCTTTAGCATGTAATTAATTAGACCACCACTGGATATTGCTCCATTCCTGTTTGAGTTCGAGCTTGTGAACATTCTATAACTATATTGGCTGAGATCTGCTGCAGGCTACCAACATTCTTCCTGGTCAGCCACACTTTTCGCAGTCACAAGATTCATGGTAAAATCTGTCACTATATCATGGTGTGATGTAGACTTATCATTCAATTCTTATCAAAGAGGTGTGCATCCATTCAGAGATACTCATCAGATTGAATAGACTTCTTGGTTTGCTGAAAGTGCCTACAAGTTGGGAAGCTTAAGAAACCAAACAGATCATGGTGGTAAATAAAATTCAGCTGCCTCAGGAAGACGCTGCAGATTGTAATATTTTCCAGGGCAAATCAAGTACCCGCCAGTCCGACTACCACGGACACAGAAAAGATAGTTGTGTAAGTAACACGCAAACGGCTGGAATAATTTAAATGGACAGCGCTGTGTATGTACTCCAAGGAATCCCTTATACAATGTATACATGCATATCAGACTGTAGCCTGCTGTACAGAATGTTGTTCATAGACATACAGAATTATAACCCCACTAGTGTATATACATGTACGTAATTGTAGACTTGTCATTAGTGCTGCCAAGTCAGCTTTGATATCTCAGGCTAAGGTCATATGCAATCTACAAGCACAAGACAGGGAGCTGAGAGAAAAATTAGCAGAATGTTCAATATCTCTTGCTTGGCTGCCGGTATGAATGTTTTAACAATAACAGTTTGGCAGAAAGAGCACTGCTTTGATCATAAAATTAATTGTACTTTTATGTGGGAATTGATTGGCAAAGCAAATGAGAAAATCAATTTGTTTGGCTGCATGGCAGTGTGTTAATGCTATTCACATTGCAGCTCATCAATGATGGCACTGCCTTCAACTGATCAAAAGGAGTTTTAAGAAAATTTTCTCTGGCCAAACAAGTGAAACATCATGACTGCCACACTAAGAGAGTGGACTCTGAAATTATTGACTTTGTCAAGTTTGCACAGAGTAAAGTCGAATCTATCCTAGGAGAATGACTATCTCTGGTAGCTTGAATAGGATGAGCATGGGAAGCAACAGTATATTGATGAGGAAAAGGTTACAAAAAATGATTTCATTTAGGAGATTGGAAACAGGGGGAGGAAGTCTGAGAGAGAGAGAGAGAGAAAGGGCAGGAATTAGAGAGAAGTGCCAGCTCATGAGACTGCAAACAGACGTTGTCAGATCTGCAATCAGTTAATGAACTAGAACAAACAATTGCAATTACTTCAGGTGAGACTTCATCGAATCAACCAGCCCATTCATTACACGTGAAATTCTGGCATCAGGTGAAAAGTAGAAACCGTTTCATCAGACCTCACTCCAATTGACACATTTAACACATAATTGCCTGGATTGTCTGTGCTTCAAAGTATCAATTTCTGAACTGGATGTCTACACTCTTCTCAAAACTGCTCTTCAGCACTTGATGAAACTTCAGTTTCTTTTGGCAGGCACGATGTTTTGGAAATCTGTGGATCATGAGAATTGTAAAATTTTGGTATTGTTGTTGCTTGTTTTGGCAGACATGACGCCAACTGAGCCTTCTTCAAAATGGTCGTACGGCATGGAAGAAGCCTCCTTCCTGCAGGTACTGGCGAGGATGATTGCTGTTCAGTGACAATGACATCATCATAAATGTCTTCTTCATTGCCAGGGCTTGACAAGAGAGTGAGATTCCTCATCACATCACTGCCTGCTTCAGAAACAGCCTGAACAGAATGAGAGAAGGAAAAAGATGAGAAATCAAAGCTACCCTTGAATACTGTTGATGTTTAACTCGTACCTGGAAAACATCCCTTAACTTATGATTAAAAACATACACAGCATGATCACATTTTCTGACAACAGAAATGACGGATTTGCATGCACAACAATGCTCCTGAAAAGTTGTCAGCCAAGCACACCTACATGTGGAAACACAGATCAGAGAATGAATTTTCAACAACTGTCTTGCAACTCATACTTACACAGCGCACACATGGCTTCTCAGGTAGGAGAGCAAATGGTCCACCCTTGTGAATATTATATTGACCAGGACATGGCATTCCACTCTCATGCATGTGCTTGATGCCCCGGTCTCCTAGAAGGTCTGAAGAAAGACTGCCATCGTTACAGGTCCAGGGTTCATATGACTTGGTAAAAACTGCAACATCATCATAATGTTTACCTGATCCCCTTGAGTTGCAGTATACTGCTGGAAATTCTAGGGCAGCAGTAGACTGTGGCAAAGGGTGAAAACCTGAGCCTGTGTCTTCTAGCAGACTATTGGAAGCATAATACCACTTAATGCCAACTTTATGGTCATCCTTACAGGTCTTAGGTTCGTATGACTTGGCAAAAACTGCAACGTCATCATAATCTGCACCTGATCCCCACGAGTTGCAGTGTACAGCTGGAAATTCTTGGGCACCAGGAGACTGTGCCAGAGGGTGAAATCCTGTGCCTGTGTCTTCTAGCAGACTATTGGAAGCATAACACCACTTAATGTCAACTTCATGGTTAACAGAGTTGTCATCAGGGTTACGCTCTTTGTCACTGTTAGGTCGGCCATTGTCAATTGGTTCCACATCTTCACCACTAGCGTTTGTCTGCTCATTATTCATAGCAGCTGGCAGTATCTTCTTTGCTCGAAAACAGGAATGTGCTTCACAATCAAATTCATCAGATCCCCTTGTTGAGAAGAGGGAACAGACTCCAGGCTCCTCTTGTAGACTTCTGTCTTCATAATGTGGCCCAGGCTGCACATGACTGGGTTCAAGGACAATGAGATTTGGAGTACCAGCCAGTGTAGTTTGATAACTCTGAGAGACTGAGCTGGTTTTGGGACTCTGAAATATTACGATGGGGCACACAAAGGCACAAACATTAATACAATCATCTTTTATTGCAATGTTTCAAGGTTGGGGAGACAATTTCTTGCATAAACTTTTCTTTGAGAAATATGAGCCTGCAGGTGATAAGGTGAAGAAGCAAAAGACAATAAAAGAGCCAAGGCAGATCAGGCAAAAAATCTCTCACCAATTTACTTGTTTCCATACGGTGCCTTGCTGCTATTATTTTGCTGTGTAGTGTCTTGCTTTCATTTGTAAGAAACGTCAACTGCTTAGCGTTCTTCAGCTCCTGAGGTAGAGGAATCACTTGTAAAAGCACATTTAGCATTTAGAACTTGCTGTCTCCTCTGAAGGCTGCAGGAGGATAATATTTTAGTTTTATTCATAGCACACTGTTTAACTTGTTCTGCTGAATGTTGCTTTATTTATCACCATCAGCAGCTAGTAGCACTTTTTCTCCACTAGAAACATTATTGAATAGAGGGACTCCTAGTTGTTTGGGTGTGAGAATGTCTTGCCAGATTACCCCCTCAAGGCAATGTATTCTACCTTTTTTCATCCCTAGCCTAGGAATATTTCTCTCTGCAATGCACAACAGAAATCAAGACATTTTATCAGCTGTCATATATGGGCAGTAACCATCACAAACCACATGGCGTGGTTGACTTACAAGACGCAGAAGACCGTACGACCACTTGCATCCTGATTCAGCAATGCTGTCAAGAGGCCAACACTGCATCACCTGAATGCATACAGAGAGAGCATAAAATGCAATTAGCATAATATTGGGCAGTGCTTTCTCAAGAAAAACGTTTTGCATCATGTAGTAATTTTGCCTGAGCTAAGGTTTTTTTATAGTCTCATAATTATAGCAAACTTCAAGAGGAATGTCTTACCTCTTTTGTCTTCTTGTCGATCGTGACAATGGCATCAAACGAAATGCCAATGATTGTGAAAGAAAGTTTCTTTTTCTTCTCATCCGCTTGCTGGAGTGATTGGGAAGAGAACCAAAAAGAGGTATGAGAAGCAGTAGAAACAGTAAGTTGTGTTTCACTTTATTTTTCTTTTGTGAATTTGATATATTACTATAGAATCCTGTTCTAGACTACTATGGTTCAGACTTTATTGCGTTATTTTCCTATGGTCACCTTGACAATGAACAGCTCAGCCTTGTATGCCAAAATCGACTTGCACGTCTCCACGGCCAAATTAAAAACCTGACCAACAGCCATTTGGCGGTGTTCAGCATTTTTCTGAAACAAGCCACATGCAAGTCGTCAACCGAGCCATGCTCATAACCATGCACTGTTCACTTCATAACTCATTAATTTTGCTGTTACCTAGGAAACCAATATCAGCTGATTGCCATACCTCAACTGCACGTCTCAAAGCAACCTTGTTCGATTGCAAGTGCTTGGGCAAGCAAGACTTCACGCTGGAGAAGAAAATCCAGAAGAAACTATTTATAGCAGCAAAGCTCTCAACTAAAATGAAAGAATTGTTGAAGGGGCAGTTTAATCTCTCATTCAATTAGTGAACTTGTCATTTACCAGCTGCTGCCAAATCAAGTCAATAGTAGTCCATGGATTCAGTCTATTAATGGCTCATGCCAGGACTATATTGGTAGCCATCTTACGGTTCTTACTGCTTCTTAACAACTGACTTCATCACATTGCGCTTGACAAGGCTGTAGTCGATGCACGCCTGCAGTGATGCCAACTAATTGCAAAGCAGAGCAAAAATGTACTACTTCTGTTAGGATTGAGTTGATAATGAAATTAGTGCAACCACTGTACCTTTTGTGACGTGTAGAATTTCACAATGGAACTATTAGCTCAAACTGTTCACACCAGGATCTACATTATTTTCGAGTACAATCATAGGTTTTTATTTTTGGCTGCAGGCCCTGACCCCCTCCTGAGGACAAGCACTAGCATATGACCATTAATAATCAGCATGACAGACTGCAATGCCCCGCATACTAAAAAGGAGTCCTGGCGAGGGTCAGGTTGTGTATCTGTAGACATGTTAAAGCCTACAAAAGTCGGTCAGAAAGGCAAGCAATGACATCTGCCCTTGCACATTGAATCACATATGATTTCATGATCAGGCCAAGATGATGCCGTGCTGTTTCTATATGATCAACCTGCAAGTCTGTAAGTCTGAATTGCCATCATCTCATAATCTTTATTAAATCCAATGATGGCCAATGGTGTGCCCATGCTGCAAAGCTTTAAGAGCCCTGGGAAATGTATGTAATTCATCATAAATCAGTCCTAAATCGATGATAGATGCCTATGCCCTAGAAGTTTATTACGAACAATCGGCTTAAGAAGACGTATGTTTTATTTAGAAGACGTATGAAAGAGAGTAGATGGGTATCATGCGAATGTGTTGTAGCAATCTTACCGTGCAGGCTTCTTCTGTAGGACACGCTGATGAACTTTGCTTAAACCATTCGATAGCCTTGATCACCACAAAATACGATGTGAGTAAGAAAAAGTATATGGAGAAATGGAGAAAGGCCATGTATAACATTTCCAAAGAGAAATTGGCTTGTAGCTAGCGTAAGCTATTAATGATGAAGAAAATAGGCCTACACATCAAGTAAGAAAAACACAAGTGAGAAAGCACAAATTGCTACAGATTTGCACTCTCTTTGTTTTTCTTCCTCAGCCATTAAAATGCTAAATGATAGTGTTGCCTGATACTGGTATATGTCACTCTACCTCATCATATTCTTCGTGAAATTCAATGTAGTCATCATCTTTCTCATGTCTTGGCCTGCAAAAAATGTCACAGAGAGAAACTGCGACATTGTAGATATCATATATGCAGTTAAGGGCACTTGACATTTTAACAGAAAAGAATTCTGTAAATTAGCAAGCAAGGAATGGTTGGCAATATTGTTTGAATCTCCAGCATCTCTAGATCTTGTTGGATTTAGAACCTTCAAGATTTTCCGTGAGGCTTTTGGTCATAAGTACAATTACAGTTTTTCCTGTGATTCCATGCCAGGCCTTGTATTTGCTTAATTATTGATGAAAGCATAAACATGAGTTTAAGGCCTATGCGAGCGGTGTGAGGTTGCAATAAGGAGAAGGTACCCTTATCAATAGGGTCAAAAAGCTTAAGCGGGCCAAATGGAAGTAAACTGCATGGGAAATTGTCGAGAGAGCGATGGAAGAAACCAGTCTGTGCCACTTTGAAGGGATGACAAGAGTTTGGAAGGGATGACAAAATGGTGACCTAAACAAGAGCTTCCAATGCCATGATGACTACTGTTCGAAAAACTCTGGAGAACTCTTCGGGGAAATAGGCTTCAAGATGCGCACGCATACAGAAAAGAATAAGCCCAATAAATGCTACGACAGCAAGATATGCATAGCTTGAGCTCTTCTTCTCCATGCAGGATCATGCAAACCTGCACAACAATGTCTACATTGGTTTCCATAAAAACCAAATCACAAAAATCAATGCTACCTGGTGAAAGCTCTACCATGCCAGAACAAAGATACGTACCTGAGAACTAATAGATGATGTTCAGGATTAAACCCTTGGTTCTTTAAAGACTGCTTCATGTCTAGCTGTGCTGTAGTGGCTTCTGTGAACAAACCGACATGTTAAGACTGAGAAAGGCAAGAATTCAAGGAAATGACTTGACAAGAACATGCTCAAGTATGATACAACTTACTTTGCAGTCTTTAGTACTTGGTTACTCGGAGATCGTTAGGAACATTAGGACAATACTACAATGCCTAACCTTGACTTCTGGCCTCTTGGTTTACGTGCCATTTCTTTTCAATCTTCTGCATCTTCTTCCGATCTCGTACCCAACCTGGAAGTGTACCCTGAAAATATTGCATACTTTCAGAAGTTATTAAATCATGTACAGGGAAAGATGAGGGTAACAAGTTCAATGGTTTGCCATCTTACCTTCCCTGAGCAGCATTCCTTCACATCAAATATGTACTGTTGGACAGGAAGCTTTCCTGTTCGTAGGAAGAAAGTTCCTTGCATGTCAGGTATATTCTCATTTGTGGAAATGTGGCATAGACCAGGTGCTAGATAAAATTCATGGCAGTCAATTATTGTCATAACACTTACTCTTGTGGACACAAGCCATCTGCAGCAGTATGTCCACATTTTCATCTGGATCGAACTGGGCATGAGAGCAAGAAGAAAACAACAATTCATGAAGAGTTCAGTTCTCAAGATAGAATCAAGCACAAGCCCAACGTCTGGAATAACCACAACCATAGCAGCTCATAAGCACAAAAGAAGATCTATCACTTGATGCGTAAGTGCCTCTCCGTATCCGATTCATGAAGGATCTTTGATCATTTCTCATTCTTAACAAAGACTCTTAATAGAAAGAATAGTGACAATATTTTAACACAAACATGAAGACAATAAACAGCAGTGTGATACGATTTTCGAAACTTCTCTATCATACCAACACCTTTTTGGCCCTCTCCACGGGCCAGGGGTGGCCACTTTGTGCCTCTGTTAATTCCTTTCTTTCTCACTGAGGCTAATGTAATGCCAGCAAGAGAGGACTTCAATCAACCAATATAGATTACAGAGAGAGTGAGCCTGCAATTAAGTAGAGTAGATGCCAGGTAAAATAAACAATGGGATTGAATCTGAACAAATAAAATGGGAAAACGGATAAGGCAAGGTCAAATCTGATACTTGTTCTAGCAAGAAGAGAGAGGAAGACTTCTAATTACTGCACTTTGAATTAGTTGGTTTGCCATTTATGAACTAAAAAGGTCTTTTATTTGCAATATCATTTGTGCAATTAAAGAACATTAAAGGAATGTACAACAATCAGTGTTGTTTAATAAGTTTTGATTCAGTGGAAAGAGAGTGCTCCCTTAGTTTTGCGAGTCGATACAGAATTTTTACGGGCACTTCTCAATTTGCGAAATCAAGTCAATAGTACTTTCTCTGGAGTGAAATTTCGCCTATAGAATTTGAGGGGTTTTAATTTTCTCTTCAATCGGCAGGCCACTGAATTCAACAAATTCACTTGGCCCGCGGCATGTCAGAGACTGCGGTGTGAAACGCGTAGCTGTGGCAATATCGATTTCAAACCATCCAATCCGCCAGAAAAGCTCAGACTCGTAAAATGCATGAGAGACGTTAATAACAGAATGCTTTTTGGCAATCTCCATCCCATACTATTGACCAGAGACAAAAAATCACTAGCACTAGGAGTTCTACGGATGTGACAGGGCTAAAAGGCAAACAGACTTACTGCGTAAAAATCGAATCCTGGCGAATCGTACAGACCAACACGAATAATCGTAGATTTGTCGGTTACCTTGCATGGCAAGCAGAAAGAAATAAAAAATCATGCCATCTGTCACAAGATTGTAGCTGGGCTCGAGGAAATGCAGACACTAGTAATTATACCAACACGCGTACTTGTAATTCCGAGAGAATTGGCGTTCTTCGTTAATTTCCATAAAGGGTATCTTGGCACTAAATCAAGATAACTCCCATCGGTTTCTTCTCTTTAACTTGAGAATGTCTTTGTTCGATACAGCCGAAGTTTACACTGCTGATCTTCAAAAGGGAGCTGCGTGATCACACTGCCGCCTATGACGTCAACTGCAGTGTCCTGTCCCAAGCCTCCCGAATGGACAGCTGGTCTAAATGTCCTGTAATAGTATTCAAAACAGCACCAGTAGATCTATGTAATGCCTGTGCTCATAAACCCTGATCCAATTCAGAGTCCTAGGGAAAGTATCGTACCTCTACCGTTTGTGTGGCTCCAAAGAAACTCAGCTTTCAGGATGTAATCCTGAGCCGATGAGAATTGGTGGTCTCTCTCTCTTCCGATTCGGACCGGAACAAAACAGGCGGCAGATGACGCGAAGATCAAAATTGGCCAACGAATGTTCTATTATGAACAATTGTGAAACGAACGAACCTTGGAACATTCTTATATCCATGAAAACTGGCCGTACCCTCAAGGGAAATGACCCCTCAACATATTAGCATCCTCCGTCAAAGGATCCAAGGCGCTCGGATGGATTGCTGATTGCAGCGCTGTATTGCAGAGTTTGCGGCTCGGTGCCGAATCCTCCGATACATCGATCCCTCTGGCTTTTAAAGTCATCCTAGACGGCCTAGAAATCCAAGCACTATGATTGTGACCGGACGTGCTGTTTAGACTCTGAAACATGCTACCGAAAGGAAATGTTTCCCTGATTTTACCTAAGTGGTTGCTATTACATTCATTAAGGAATGCACGACATTATTGCGGTTGTCATGTTAACACAGATGTCCTGCAAAATCCAAGTACATTAACTCAAGTTTGAATGGCAAACATTCTCCATTCCATTCTTGAACAAACCTTCGAACATTCTTTTTAGCAATATCTAAGCATAGACATCACTAAGTAGATCAACATGCTAGCAGTTGGAGTATAGCAGTACGTGTACATAATACATGTACTGTAGGTTAATAAATACATGTAGATCATATTACCCGTGGCCGAGGAAATACAGGGCAAAATTTATTATTTCCCCTCGTGACCCAGATAAATGTGCAAACCTTTCTTGAATGGTTGTTTACATTTCTTCGCAGAGAACCGGCTCTTCTTGACGCAGCTGGCAACCAGCACTGCCGAGGCAGATAAGAGCGTTTGAGAATTTCACGGGTAAACTCCTCAAGGCCAGAAAAAGTGAATTTGGTTCTACTTGACAGACATGAGGCGACTAAATCATTATCACGAACATGGAGTTTGGCTCGTATTCTGAGTGGCCGTACATCTCTCGGCATACGCGCAGACCCTTTGAACAGACCAAGGAGTGGCGTCCTGTGGTTGTTCCATTTCTGCAACGTCTAAACGTGACGGCTCGTCTTGTGGTTTCTCATGATTGTTACCCTCCTCTTCTTCCTTGTTCTCTTCATTTCCTACTTGCAGCGTTTTCTTCCCTTACTGTCTGTTTATAGGGGCGTAAGCCGTACAACATATTCAGTTCAGATATTAGGTAGCGCAATGCGGCACGGCATAGCTACTACAAAACAGCTCAGTCACATTTCAAACACATTCAGTTTTGCAACTGCCACGCTGTGGCGCATAAACACGAACATAAACCAAGCTCGGGTCAAACTGAAGCGATCACCCCTGCATATGACGTTCTCATGGTTTGCTTTTTAATCTCAGACGACCGATTGAGCGATTACCCACCCTTCTAGGTACTGTTTCATAAGGCATCCGCATTCTGCATCTGCACTCATGGCTGTCATGCGTTCTAGGTTTCAAAAGGTTTACCTGAGCAACAGTAGGCAGTTCACAGCGGGGCGAGGTTTGCCTGTACTCCATTTCAGTATGCAGGACCTCGGCGTCAGCACCAGTTCCAATCGATCGATTCAAGGATCCACCGCTTTGGCGTGAACGTTGGAATTCGCGTCACACATACTCAATCTGAAACGTTACCCAAGAACCCAACAAATCTCTCTCCTTGGCCTTGTTCACTTGACCGCCTGGGCAGGATAATGATAAGATGTTGCTTCGTAACATTTTAACTTCATAATGACAACAGGGAATGAAGAATCCAATGTTCTACTCGTATAGGAAGCAACCGTTAGTCTGGAGCTCAGAGTAGAGGAAACACAGGACGCGTGAAACGGCCAGTGAGCAGGGATGTCAACTAATGAATTGTCAAGACTATTGTAATGTATCTTATGATCAAAGCACGAAGTTCTGCAATGCAGACAGACAGTGTCCGCAGCTGTAGACCATGAGGCAATCTCAGTCTGGTGACCACCTGAGGAAGTTCCAGTGTAAACCAAGATGCGTCGTTCGTAACTTAACCCCTGACAAACAAAGCACTATCCCAACCGGGTTATTACAATAACGACACCATCCCAACTCACCGGTCATAAGAAAGAAGAGCTTATACCGGACCAGAGAAAAGGAAAATATTCGTCAATAGTAGTAGTAGTAATAGTAGTAGTAGTAGTAGTAGTAGTAGTAGTAGTAGTAGTAGTAGTAGTAGTAGTAGTAG
>JAOWAW010101807.1:0-15280 GCA_028565695.1 Nicola tetela
AGAGAGAGAGAGAAAGAGAGAGAGAGAGAGAGAGAGAGAGAGAGAAAGAGAGAGAGAGAGAGAGAGAGAGAGAGAGAAAGAGAGAGAAAGAGAGAGAGAGAGAGAGAGAGAGAGAGACTGAGAGAAAGAGAGAAAACACTATATGGGGCATGTCAACGCTTGTTTCTTTGAGATTTGTTGAACTGCTTAAACATGTTCAATAGCCATTTTTTTTTATCCATACTTCGTGTTTACTGCGATACGTCCTAAGACAGTCTGCCCCATCAGTAGACGTTTCCGTGTATACCAGACAATTGTCTGCTTGCTGCTCAACACTAACCTTGATATTGTAGATTTTTTCCAGGTAGTTCTTGATGTCAAACTTTGTCATCTTCATCGGAACGCGAAACTTCGCCTGGTTGGGAAGGTAAGCGGAATGGCGCACGCACTTGATGAACCACTTCGGCAGAAAGATCTTCGGTCGTACACGGTCATTCTGCGCCTTTTTCGTTTTAGCTCGAGGCGGATTTGGCTCGACGCTGCGCTTTTTCTCCGGTTTCTCGATACCAACTATTCTTTCTACCAATCGTTGCATCTTCCGCATCTTCTCTTTCGATGTTGCCGCAGTGCGAATCTTAGGGAATTCTCTGTAGACCGCCATTGTACGTGTGCATGTAAACGATGGGGAAACGGCAAACCTTGAACATTGCAACGAAAGAACTGCTATTCTGTTAAAGAACATCTTCACCTCCAAACTTTAAACTGCGGCTGAGGTTGGCCCAATGTTTAGAGCTGCAGCTTAATATCGATCTTCAAGTTTAGCCGAGCGAGTCAAAGCGATGAGCGCTCCATGTCCATGTAGTTCTAAGCTAGCTTGCAATAATTTTAGAAGGCCTGAAACCATGGAAACATGCAAAAATTTTAGTTCTACTAAAAAGAATCCCAGCCTGCTAAGCCATTTTTATATAATGTGAAATCAAGTTTTCTTTGTCGTAAGCATGGGTCACGCAACTCTATCGCTGTAAAATTCACATATTTGTTGTCATATCAGCGCCACCATCATACATGTGTGTCCACGTAGGCTTCTGAGTCTAGACCTTGTTTCAATATTTGTTCTCAGGTTTTCTTTTACATCTCACGGTTGCTAGTACCTGGCTGTATGCTTGCAAATCTAAGTTCATAAAATAGAATATATAGGAGCAAGTGGTTTGCGCCAGCATCATTCAAACATGACTAACACAGATGCAATGCAGTTTACTCCTGGTACTGACGACACCCAAGACTTAATCATAATCACGCAATATAGTGTTGTACTGTCAAAGACTACTGGTAAATACAGGAGCCATCAAGGAAGGGAGGGGGATTGTTCATGGACATTGGTGTGGACTGATACTAGACTAATCATATGCCTTATTTGAAACTTAGAAGGCACCCTAGCATTGGAGAGAAGATGCCCAAGAAGGCTCCACTTGTCATTTGACTTGAGGAAGGACGTTGGAGAATTCTAATATAGCCTACACTTACCAAAGCGGTGCGGTCTTTGACCCTATGAAAATTATTGGTGCCATTGTCGAGATTTCAGAACATCACAAAAAAATGGCGGAGCCTGGGGTGACACCATGTTTTCAAGCTCCGAGATTAACCTCTATCTGTTTTTGTTGTGTAGTGAGATCCAGGGTTAAATCTGGTATTATTAGTTGAGATAAGAGTTATCCTTCGTGTGCCACCATCAATGGTGGCTAAAGTCACCCTTCTTCCTATCTTGGAGGATCGTACTCTTTCCACAGAGAGAATGATCAATGAGGCCTTGAGTAATGCCGGCTACATCATGTGAGCGTCAAAGCAGTGACAAAGTTAGGTATATGGAGAGACGGATGATGCTTCTCTGGCACGGGACCTACACATTGACTTCAAAATGCCGGGCTATTGAACAGTTGGTGGATTTCGCTGTCATCGACTGACAACACAATCTCCTCACATCCCACAAGGCCAGACCCAGTTCTGAAGGTTAGACTGAGACCAGTAGTATTACTTGAGCAGAAAGCAATATAGAAAATGTAATGAGTTACAAGCTCCTGCTACTAGGAGATTTCAATGCAAAACACCATGATTGGTTCAAAACAAATTCTACAAACACTGATGGAACTATGTTAAAAGACTTGCTTGATTGCTTCAACCTTGTTCATTTCTGCTCAAAACCTACACACTTGTCAAATGAATCATTGGACTGCCACAAACCCTACTGGGCTTAAAAATCACAATTAGACCTGACTGCTTTGACAGCAACAGTAAAAAAGACCAGGAGCCAGCCTTGGTTCATGGACCAACTGCCGCTGACACCAGATTGTTTAGAAAAATCACTGCTACTGGAAAGCATTACGTACAAAGTCAACAGAAGATTGGCATAAATACTGCCTGGTCAGAAAGAAAACTAATGGTGTTTTTAAGGCTGCAAAGTACGCTTATTACAACCGCAAGGCTAAATTCCTTGCAGAACCAGATTGCGCTCCTACCACTTGGTGGAGAGCTGTTCAGGGGCTGTGTGGATCCCAAGGAGCCCCTTCAACAGAAGTGCCACCATTGCTAGATCAAACTCAAAGAAGCTATGTGATTACTAACTGCTGCACAGCAGAGCTATTCAATGATGTCTTTATCGATGAGAACACTTCCTTGAACCAATCTTCATTTCCTGTTGGTCCAACAGCAAATGACTTTATCTTTTCCTTCAGCAAGGTTGAACCAATGGAAGTCAGCTGTGTTCTAAGATCTTATCAGGCAAAGTCCCAGCTGATACGGATGGTGTATCATTCCGCATGTTACAAGAGGCAGGTTCAAGAGTGGTGGTGCCCCAAGTTGCACTCTTCAATAAGACCATAGTGGCCGGAAACGTGCCAAAGAAGTGGAAATGTGCTGTTGCCACTCCCGTTTTCAAAGGACGGTGAAAAACTTCCATGGCTTGTTGCTAATGACAGACCAATTGTCCTTTTTCCATGTGTTGCCCAAGTCACTGGAAAAAAATAATCAACAAAAGACTAGCTGTTGGAATTCTCATCTAAAAACAATTTGTACACATCATGTAGACATGTTTGCCATCTTTGAATACCTCACCCCATCATCAGTTTGGAGGACTCCTGTGTGGGTTGAATCACCTGAGCTTGAACCCATCCTTTTTTTACAGAATGTGGTGATGGTGCAATGGATAGTGTCAGTGATTTCAGTTTGCTAGGGGAATTGGTACTACAGTGCACGCAGACATTTGTGTAAAAAAATGTTTGAAAAATAAAAAAATTGGAAAATCGTACCACATAGAACCTTTTTTTCAGCAAACCTCTTAATGTTGTGAGTTCCCCTATGTTCTCTGTTACTTGAAATTTCTTGTGGTTGCATTTTTTTGAAGGACACATTTCTGTTTAAAGACATTGGGATGGGCATTTGGCATAAACAATATTATGGTAATACAAGGTGGAGTGATTACTTTCTTCGCGTGACATCTGTTTAAAGAAGGAAGCGGTTGTCTTCCTGAAAAATCAAACAAATACATCTAGATGGAACCATTTTTGCCCTCCTTAACTTGTTGGTTGCCAAGCATGAGCACACAAGTCTCCAAAGATCTGGTACAAACATGTGAGTTTCACAATCAACCTGGCTGAGCCTGAGCTGAGGTCAGACTGCACACACGTGTGGGAACACACACTGAACAAACCCATAAACATCAAAATCTTGCATCACGCATCCCCCAAAATGCCCCCTAAAATGGGGAAGGGATACTTTTTTCTCTTCCCTCCGTGAAAGCTGAACTGTTTTTGATTCAGGGAATAGTATCAGTTACTGACTAAAGTTTGAGAGAGTTTTTAAAGAGTCTCATCCAGTGGTTTATCTGCGACGGCTGTTCAAAAAATTTCACATTTTTGCCTGCGTACACTGTACAAGTTCAAGTTTCCCAAGCCCCCTCCATTCTGCGCGAATGGTGAGCACAGTTCAAGGTATTATGCTGCTGTGGCTACTATTAGTACTAGTGAGTGTTTACACTACGCTGTTGCATCCTGATACCACAGACTGTGTGGCAAGTGAGCAGTTGCTGTGTGCACACAGTCTGTCAAGTCGTAAGCCAACAGCCACTGCTGTATAAACTAGCATGAACACAATGCAATGCTGTACTCTGGGTGCATGCCATACTATCCATATGTACCAACCATCTCTACAGTGTCACTTAGTGTACAGTTTAAGCTTGATTCAAGGGGAGACGTAGGGAGAGGACAAAATGTGAAACTGATCTTGTTGTTTTGTTTCATGTGGTCATGCAATGACTGGACCAGCAAAGAGAGCTCTGTTAGTTGGCTGGCGGCAGTCACTAAAGCCTCAGTTTGATACAACAACGCAGCTACCTGTTGTTTGATTTCAGGCAATCATCATTACCCTTTAACATTGCAAGTTTTTCTTGCTAATGGCCACACTTGTAACCCCAATGTTGCTTATGTTTCTGCAAGACTGAGTGTTGATGCTTGACTCAAGCAAGAAACTTGTAGCCCTTGCTGTCAATGGTTCATGCACTGGGCCCCTTTGGCAGACTACAGTGTGTTTCAAACTGCAGGTACCTGGGTGTGCTTTTTTTACAACTTTGGATGATCTGCCCTTTTGTTTTGTTTACTCTCTATAGTAAACACGACAGTGTTAGATGCTTCCATTTTCAACTTAAACAGTTCACTTTTTAAGAGCCAAACATAAAGTTTTGGCAGAAAGAGCAATTACCACTATTTACCTACAAGCAAAAACCTGTCTCACGCACATGCAAAGTATATACAATGGCAGCACTGCAATGCCAGCAAATGCAGTCATCGACAAGGCATTTTAGTCTCCTCTACTCTTCGATATAGGACAGGAACTTTTAAGACCAAAGCTTACTCAAAGAAGACCGGAATTGGCTCATGTACTCTTACAAGTTCTGTTTTCAAATTCATCATGTTCAAGCTTTCTTTTCCAATTGATATTTCAGTAATCTACAATAAGAAGTGCAGCCGAACTCAGCCGTTAAAAATCCTCTTTCAAGCAGACAGAGCTTTCTTTCATGGCGCATTTGTTAATTTCATGATGTGGGTTTGAAGCCAGATGAAAGCTCTTACGCAGCAATTGTAAATATGCCTGTTCCTAGCGATACACCAGCCATTCCACATTTTCTCAGGATGGTGAAAAACCCTTTAAGGTCTGTTACACAACTAACATTGCTCCATGAGCCTTTGAGAGAGTTAATTTCCCATGATGTAAATTCATTCTGGGAGTACCATGCACCGAAAACTGGGATAGAGTACAATGAGCAGATTGTCAAGGCCATGAAGTAAACTGACCCAGAATGGAAAAGAAATTTGAAAATTGGAGACACACTTTTTTGTTGCTTTGTGCTATCAAAATGCCTAGAAATTTCAGGTAAATAGCGACAGATCCCAGAGATGAAGTGCTTACTTTGAAAAAAATCATAAAGCTCATCATTAAGTTGATCATGGCATGGTAACATTGATCATGCGCCTCTATTCCAACCAAACATTTCATGCTGAATTCTTTCTTTTTTTATCAAGCTTACATAAAATAAGTACATTGTAGGGGTTAATTTGCCATCTTCATGGTGAAGTTCATGGGATAAGACCAAAAACCATTTTTTTTACACAGACTATTCAGGAACACCTAATACAATGACCATCAACAACAAAAAAAGTCATATTGGTGGCTGTGAGGGCACAAAAAGAGCAAAAAGCAAACAGCACTGAAGATTAGTAACTAGATGGAGGCCATTGATGATATGACAACGGCAATACACAGGATCACCAACTTATCAAAGAAAAAGTAAGCCTGTCAGGAACATGTAACAAAAAGTACAGAGAAGAGAAAAGTACTGCCAATAAATTAAAAAAAAAACACATTAACAAAGGCACATAAAACTCTTGATACACAGTGCAAATATTAATGGTTGCCGTCATCAGGCCCATAGGGGCTGAGGAGGGCTTCACAGACGATTAATTCATGTATGTGTGTGTGTCAGTCACACTGAAATCGTTACTAGCCAACGTGCGCTAATTTGCGTCTTTCTTTTTCCCAATCAAAATGTATGGGAGGAAGGCATACATACTTCAACCAAGCCATGCAGCGCAGCTGCAGCTGTTTGTAATGTATGCCATAAACAGAGGTCTACCTTTTTTAATACATCGCCAGAGAAAACCTTTCCAAAGCCGTGTGAAAAAAAGGGAAGAGGAACAAATTCTAGACACCAGCTCAGGCTGTGGTCCACCCAAGTCAAGCTTGCTCCTTTGCCTTACTGACATAGCAAAATCAAAGTCAGCTGAGCCTCTCAGTGGCCGACTCTCCCTGATTCATTGTGTACTGTCCTAGGCCCTAGTCAAGCTTGCTCCTTTGCTTAACCGGATAACCGGATACCATAGAAAAATCAAAGTAAGCCTAACTTCTTCCCAGGCTGACTTTCCCCAAGTCATTTGCTTATCGATCGGAACACTGAGCTTTTGAAAGTGTTTTTCTCTGATATTGATAGCAAAAGGGAGTCCCAGGCCCACCGTTGATTTGACTGCAGCTGTTGCCATGATCTCTGAACTTTTGACAGAAAGGGCCACGTGACTCATGCAGTTGAATGCATGCAGGTGGATTTGGTTCCGCCAAGCTGCAACATTTCCAGCATGCCAACACTGTGCTTCGTGCATGTAGGTTTGTTTTAATCACGTTTTCAAGATCTACATGGTAGACTGCATGATGAGCATGAGCTCAAGGAACTCTGTCACTGTAAACACAATTACAACCTCATCTGTCCCAACCAAAGCAGCTTAGCGTTGTTGCAACTTGTAGCAACCCACTCCTAGTCCTATATGCAATGTAGAGCTTCAATCAGGAATGCTTCAATGTGGACATTGCACGGCATTAGGAATCCGCTATGTAAGCCATATGGCCTGTGACGGCTCCATGCATACACCACTTGTTAAACATGCAACACAAAACATACACCGCAAAAATTAATGAGAGAGCCTACAACTCAAAACACACGATGCAAAAATTAACAAGTGAACCTACAACTCAAAACACACAAGAAGAGAATAAACGAACGCACCTACAACTCAAAACACACAGTGCAAAAATTAGCTAGTGTATCTACAACTGAAAACACATTATGCAAAAATTAATGAGAGAGCCTACAACTCAAAACACACCAGAAGAAAATTAACAAGTGAACCTACAACTCAAAACACACAAGAGGAAACTTAACTCATCAACAGGAAGATGAAATCGAACACACAAACTAACGAAAGCAGCTAAACAGCAAATAACTCTTGAACAGACAAATGTACAAGTGTATGTGTATGCACGAAAAGTCACGCTTAATAAACAAGTGGCACAGGTTCTTGGAACCCTTTCAGGCCCTTCCTACATATAGACACAGGAGAAAACGTAAGCACTGTGGCCAAGGAATATTGATGCTGGTATTATGCATATGGGAAGCATGAATACAGGACATACGGGCATGCATTATCCTTCTGCAATGTCTCAATACACGTAATACTACGTGTAGTACGTTTGCCACCAGAGCATACACCGTACGTCCTTGCACAGTTTTGGCTGGAAGCCATGTTTTTGAAGAAGAAAGCACCACCAACTGTAAAGGACAGCTGAGCGAAGAACAACCCTTCCTCACTCCCCAGCCCCAAAACTTCATACTTTTATTGGATAAGTATATACCACTATTTTGTCAAAACATCACACTTCACCAGCACACAGCACAAATATATATTTGTTTGGCAACATTTTAGTCAGTCAGCTCCGATCTTTGGCAGGTGAATATAACCCTTCAATGACTCACACAAACAAGGATATCAATTCACTCATCATCAGTTGGTGAGCTGCCCGGCCCAACCTCTACCAACAAGTGTATCAACTGACTCGTTTCTGTAAACATCACGAAGCAGCTCAGTCATGACATGTACATCAACATGTGCATCGTGTTTTCAACAAAGAAAGCACTGTCTGACCACTTTTGGTGCTGACAAGTCCAACATGAAGTGCTTTGTCTGAGCACTTCACCACCTTCACCAGCTTTCGGTGGAAGATCACTTTGTCTTTTCTCGTGCACCTGTTGTGCAAGTCGGGAGAGTTGGAGAAGAAGCTCCTTTACCTTGTCCTCAAACTCATGGGCTTCTACAGCAGACATCACGTCATCGTATGTTGTGTTGTCAGTGATACACACACGCCCATTGTCCACAGCTCGACGCATTAGAAGGGCAACAAGCTTGCTGTAGAGGCTTGATCTTGTCGAGGGCAGGTTGTCAGGTGTTCGGCGAAACACGGCACACACGAACAGTGCAAGCAAAGGCACAGACATCAGAGATGCCAGCTGTTCGTTTACGTTGAGGAACTGACTTAGTTTGGATGCTAGCTGTTCTTCGAGTTGACTGTAGATGAACTGGCTGACCTGATCATCAGTGAAGCCAAGTAGCTCAAGGTTGACGTCGTATTTGTCGAAAATCTTCCTCACCAAAGCGCACAGCCATGAAGTAACAAGGAGGTGTGATTCTGGCAAGGCCTTGCCAATCAACACACGCCATATGTAAGCGTTTTTTTCTACAACCAGCTCGTCCACACCATCTATGACAGCAAGAACTCCCCGCCCTCTAATTGCAAGAAGAGCGTTAGCCAGTTGTTCAGCTAGTGCTGGTACGCTTGATGGTTGCCATGAGCAGCTGCGGCAAGTCCTCAGCCTCCTGAACAGCTACTTCTTGTAGCCTCCAGAAGAGGACTAGATGGAAGAATGGCCATAGCGTAGCATATGAAGTTGTTACTTTGATGCAACATGTCTTGCCACAACCTGCAGCTACGTAAATACCAACACACTTTGCATTAGTCCAAGACGGAGAAAGCCCCTTTGCGGCATTGGGAAGGGCAGATGATGACAGGTGTGCAACATCTTCCAATTTAGCATGAGAAGATTGTGGATCTAGAGCAGGGAGGTCTTCATTATTGTTGCCTTGGAAGAGCATTTCAAACCTGACGAGTTGACATGGGGTTGGCTTCACGTAGAGGAAATCTCATCGATGTTGCTCACTGGCGCTGGAAGCATTGTGGTTCGTCATTAACTTCTCAGCTTCAGACTTCTCCAGCAAACAGGTGTTTAGTAGATAGTTTGTGGGTTTGTCAATTTCGTTGTCAAGCCATGCAAACGGTTTTTCGTCGGCGTAGTCACTGTAAACGTTGTCCAGAGCAGCGCGCATGAGGCTGAATAGGTCAGGCAACGGTGTACATTTGCGAAGCACCTCAGGGTAGTCGTCGCTCATAAATGTTTTGAAGTGGTCAATAGCATCAGCATACGTTGAACTTGTGATAGCATTGAGAAACACTCTTGTCTGCTCTTGAAAAGTGGGTTGACTGTATACAAGCTGATAATCGTCTCCATTTGGGTTGAAGATCTTGCCTTCAGATGAGATGTTGAGTCTGTTGACGATGTCCATGATGGGAAGTTTGGCATCCAGCAGAGTCTGTCGATCAGCTGAAAACCATTTGCCATCAGTATAAGTGTGATGGAACGCTGCATCTGGAGAAGTGACAATTCTCTCTGAAGGAAAGAAAAAGAGAAAGAGGAAATGTTTTTTTCTTTTTTAAATCTACTAGCATGATCATTGACACCTATCTCCACAGTTTGATTTATTCATGATGTTGGCATTTTTTTGGGAGTATGCTTAGTGTCTAGATCTTTGATAGAGTATTCCCACATATCTCAATGATAATTATCAGAGATGCTGGCAGTCAGGATACGAGAGGCAATGGAGACAAGTTGAAAAATTACTTTTTGGCATAGCATTGGCTTTCCCTTATAACTATAATTGCAATTATGATTATTTTATAATTATTATTAGTAGTAGTATCATGACATTCAAAAGGAGCAGAAAGAAGAGGATGAATCCCAGACTTGAACCTGCAGCATCATCACCTAGCTCAGGGCTGAAACTCTGGGATGGTAACTGCTCAACCACTTGCCCAGTTTAAAAAAGAAACTGGCTTTGTGGCGAGTTTTGGGAATTTCGACTGACACAGTTGAGCCGTTGGAGCGGCCGGCCCTGGGCTGGGGAGGGAGACTTAGCACAGATGAGTCAGAAGACAGAGAAGTAGAAGAAGAGCAGCAGGAAATTAGCGCTAGACAGTAGAGAAGAGAAGGCAGCTAGAAATCCTTGCGCACCAGCGCTAAAGAGAATTGTCGGATGTGAAATTGGATAGAAGTTTGGAGGTATTCAAATAGGAGAAGAAAGAAGGGGATGAACTGGACTCGAACGTGCGGTGTCTTCGTCCAGCTGTTGACTCCGTGAACACCGCGCATTTCAATCGATGGCACAGAACATTCAGCCTGATAGGTCTATGTGGCAAGACGCCCCTTTCCTTATGTGCCACGCAGCTTATGCCACGCATGAAAAGTCAGCGTCTGATGAAAGGAGAATACTACCACTGTTTGCAGCTTACTTTACGTGCGGGCCAACAGGTCTGGGATAAGATTTGGGGTGGATTTTGACCAATTTCCTGTTGGCGAACGCCCGGGAATGCTAGCGCTTGCTCTTCCGGGAGCATAGACCAAATTTCTAGTGTTACGGACTTTCCAAACTCATAGTTTGGCGAGGGTCTGGCAACGTCTGCTCGCGTAAAGTAAGATGGAAACAGCTGTAGTATCGTTAAGTGTGTGGCCGGAAACATGCATAGTGGCTCTGGGTCTACCTCTGTGTGTGTTTGGTATATGTAAAGTGATGGAGTTACAGTCACCGTGACGAAGCACAGCGTTTCTTGGTTTATGCAGTTTGTTTACAGTTTTCAGTCCACGGAGTCTACACGCGCGTTGAGCTGGCTCCGCAAAGAAAGCAGTTTTGACGATCAAGACTGATCCCAGTTCCCATCCAAAGGTGCATGCAGCGCTGGCGAATGTACGTCAGACTAAGACTGTACCGTAGATCATACCCATGTGCATCTAGCTAGCTGCGACGTGAAGACAACAAGCCTTGAAGCAAGCACTGAGGTGATGGGCAAGCCCAGGAAATCACGGTCTGGGACGATGGTACCGCTGGCGACATTGGAATGGCGGCGAAGTGCAGAAGGTAGACTGCATAATTCAAGTGAGGAATTTTCTATGAACCTTTACATTGATAAAGCCTGGCTTGCACATGAAAGTCGGTTAAGGCCAACTTGTCACTACTCGAGTCGGCTAGCTAAGTTAACTACTTGAATAATAGCTGGCAAAGCTGGCAAGCCAAGCATTTACCGGAGTACATAGCCGGCTAGCCGCCACGCCAATTCTGCAGCCGCTTTGAGGAGGGAGTAGGGACATGACGCTACTTTTAGTATTTTGAAATAGACAAACAACTCTTCCACACAAGGATGACGTAACAGACTACGACTGATAGGCAATCACCCTTCAGGCGATCAGCGGAAAATCCAGAAGCTTGAAAATCAGTCATCTCAGCGTAATACCGCGGTCAGCGATGGCTCTGTTACAGTGCTAAGTGACAGGTTGGCTTCTTTTTCGGTTGATTTGTGTTTCGAATGTGAATTTGGGAGTCGCCATTATGACGATACTTTGTTGTGCTGATTGAAGGCAAACGTGACCCTCTGTATCATCCGGAATTTCGCTCACCTTCAGCTGCCGACTGTTCAGTGTCCGTTTGTTGACTGAAGGTCATTTCTTGGGGGACTCGAAGGTAGCGCCTGAGAGCTGGACGTTATGGCGTCCGTGCTGTGGGCCCGAGGTGACGTGGCTGGGAGTCTTCCAAGGCTACTCGTAGACGTCCGTTCTTCTTCAACTTCGGGGTGTTGCTGGCTTACTGACACAACGACATTCGCTTGAGAATTCAAGGATCATGGCTCACAGGTAGACGCTCTGCTGTCTGCACTCTGCTGGAGCAGAGGCGTGAGATGGCTTTGGAAGCCTCCCGTGGCCGTATGGCGCGCCGAACGTTCAAAAAATCGACAGACCCGTTCCGTCTGTAGTATTAGTAAAGTTAGCCTGTGGCGCACAGACTGTATCGATAAACTTGTTCCGCTCTTGTGTCAGTACCGATAAACTTGTTCCGCATTCGAGGCGGTGCATAATAGAAGCGTTGAACATGTTCTGTCGGTATCGAAAAATGTTTTTTCTAGAGTTTAGAGATCTGCGAAAAAATAATTCTAAAAGGCAGTGGGCTCAGGCGGTGAAATCCCAACTCCCCCAAGATCGTGAAGCACCTTACTACGTGTATGACTTGGTACTGGGTCATGGGTCTTGTATATGTACACTGTACGTGTGTGAAAGTCTTCTTGCCGGCAGTGGTCAGGTTGTCGCGAATGTATCGCGCATCAGTAGTTGCTGTGGTTAATTTTAGCTTGGATTCGGCAGCCGCAAAGCTTCTCGGGCAGAATCGGAAGAGCGAGTTATTTGCGGAAGGCCTCTGCCGGTAGCTCTGAGAGTATTCGAGCGCCTCAGTGTGGTGCCGATCGGGGCGTAAACTTTCCTTAGGCAGACGATTGCGAAAGTTACTGATCAAGTAATAGTTCTGTTCACTGGGGACGGACAAAAGCAGCTGAGACATCATCCTCCCCTCTGTACACTGACAAGGTGCTCAGGGAGGGAGGGCAGGTACTAGTGAGCTCTCGAAGAGCAGCTCCATAATCCAGACACGTCACTTGCTCTACTCGCGGCTCGGTGCAGCGACTCGCTGGCTCTCGAAGCTTCCGGGCTTAATTGCCTTTCCTTGTTTTTCATGTTCACTATAAATAATAATAGGTACAGACAAGCATGTACATGTACAAGACCAATGTGCTCTGGCTAGACCCAGAAAGACGCTTCACGATCTTGAGGGAGCTGGGACTTCACCAAATAATTTCACCTGAGTCCACTGCCTTTTAGAATTATTTTTTTGCAAATCTCAGAAAAAACATTTTTCGGTACCGAAAGAACATGTTCAGTAGCGTGTCTCAAAGGGCATTGGGGGGGGGTGCTCCAAACCATTCCAGGGGGTCCGGGGGATGGTCCTCCGGAAAAATTTTTAAATTTAAGGTGGCAAAACCCCCCATTTTTAATTCTCAGGGTTTTCATCGATTCCCAAAGGGGGTTTCCGGGCAGCTCGGAAACCATATGGGACACGCGCCTGATGTTCACCGCTTCTATGATGCACCGCCTCAAATGCAGAACAAGTTTATTGGTACTGACACAAGAGTGGAACAAGTTTATCGGTACAGCCTGCAGTGCGCCACAGGCTAACTTTGCTAATACTACAGACGGAACAGGTCTATCGATTTTTTGAACGTTCGGCGCGCCATATGGCCGCAGCGGTTAACAAACCCGGTCGGGTCTTGAAAAAGGCGCACCTCGGAAAGGGTAACCTAGGTACGGGAAGCATTATGCACCAAACAAATCACAGCGTATCGTCTATGGCGAGTCGGTTGACGTGACTTGGACTTTTGAGAATGCGATCTAGTTCTATCGTCAACTGGTGAAACGGCAAAGCAAATATTGACTCGGAAAGATGACTTGGGGGGAAGCCTTACAATATGATGTGGCTTATATTAATTATTAAAGCTTATCGGAATACAAGATGATCCCTGATAATCAATAGCTCGATCAGGCGCAGACCAGAGGTCCAGATCTAGGCACACGTGACGCAGTGCAGTAGAGATCACAGATACCTTTTCACTAACAACCAATGTGATTGGTGTATGGAAATTACTTTGATTTGGCAAACTCTGAGCTGGCAGTACCCTGAGCTGGCAGTACTCTGAGCTGGCAGTACCCTGAGCTGGCAGTACTCATTGCTAATCAAATATTCGCGTAAAATCACAGCTGACTGACGACATTAGCTATAGCGCAAACGTAGTATTCGCTAATACTATTATCATTGATATGTATTGGATTTTGTTTTGAGCTTATTCAACAAGTCTTCATCGGATAAATGTCAATTTGTGGCTAGTACCGCGACTCCAGCTAGCCCGGTACCACGGTGCAGTAAAATTTACATAGTTCATAACTTATGGTACGCTTAGTGAAAAACTTTTTTTTGGATCCATGAATTTCATGCCAGGCTATAGCTAATAAATAACGTAGTTCATGTAGCAGGTGAGTAAGTGTAGATGACACTTTACCTGTATGTTAGCATTCAGTTGCTACACAGACCATCAATTCCGCCATGACGTTGCGTGGTTGGCTCTTGCGCAGAAAATTGTGTGCGCCATATACTCAAATATCCATGTAGTCCGTTTGGTGCCTTCAAAGTGCAGTATATTTGTACTGCAAATATCAAATTCTATTACTCTTGCTACTAATAATTTTGTCAAGGTGTACCCAAGTAGAACTTTTTGGCAACTATCAATTTAAAGAATGTTTTGTAGAACTTAAGAACATTTTTGCAGTTTCTATGAATACAATGCATATTGAAGTCTGCTTCCCTACATGCATGTACATTAGTGCAATGGTACATCAACATGCATGTCACCACACTAGTACTTCACTGTACAATACTAGTGTACTGCACTGTATCATGTACATGTGTACAGCATGGGCATCCAGTCAGTATACAATAAATTTCTTACAGCCTTATACTACAGTAGTACCTAATCTAGTATGACAAGTTATGTGCATCTTCACATACAGTATGTTTAGCTGCAGTGGGTATAACCTGTAGATGCACAATAGATGAGTGCATTGCACCCACTTGAAATCCTGGCTCGAGCAATGGGCCCCATACTTTGTGATAACTCAACAGCCACAACTACAGTTAATGTCATACACACGCGCCATTAGGAAGTGCGACTTTTTTTTTGTTCATCATTATTTTGTCTGCATTTTAATGGTTCTGATTGTGAAATCTTTCCTCATCTTCACAGAGTGAATGTTTTCAGTGATCTTTAGTTATATGATAAGGAGGCTTTGTGTAATTCTCTAGCTGACTCCACTAGTTGCATAACTGGCAAGAGTCCTTTTCCCTAGTGTTTGTCAGATCTGCTTGTGACTCAAGATTCTTTATACAAAGGTGATAAGTAATTTGGAAGCTTGAGAATCAGTTTGTGTGCTCTCTGGTCTATTGACAATCAGTGGCCTGGTGACAGCATTTCAGCCACAGAATGTCACTTGTGTTAATGCACAGGAAATCTTAGATCAGCAACTTTCAACTTACATGGAAAGAAGTGCCTATAGCTAATGTCTGGAAGTGTGAGCAGCAAAGGCATGCCAGTGAGTGTGTGTGTGTGTGTGTGTCAATTTGAAAAGAAAGGTGTAAGCAACAGAGCACATCTCACACACAAAAAGACAAGA
>JAOWAW010101818.1:0-15277 GCA_028565695.1 Nicola tetela
GAGAGAGAGAGAGAGAGAGAGAGAGAGAGAGAGAGAGAGAGAGAGAGGAGAAAGAATAGAACATAGTAGTTGTAATAAAATAATGGTGACTTCAAGAGATATGTTCTAAGAGGCAGAAGTGGGCGTCATTCACTTTCACTCCGTATGTGTGAGGAAAGAATCCTGAAATGTATGCAGCAACCTCCGCAGCGCTTGCATTCTGGCCTGACACAGCGATGAGAGCCCCTTTGTAGCTGGAATTCTGCGGATGACTATGCGAGCTGAACAGAACCGCTCCACCTCGGCCAAATGCGATAGCCACGCTGTATGGGCTTTGGACTAGCACACCTGCAGTCATTTTTGCATCACAGATGTACTTCTCCAGAACCAACAAAAGCTTCTGGATGCCTTAAAGCTTCTGTGCAGAATCTCAAGTCGAGCCCTCGGGAAGGGTGTAGGCGTGGAAAGGGCCAAAGGTTGATGACATCATAAACACTTGGCAGACCAAACTTCGTAGCATTGTTGTCGTACATTTTGTTGCCCTGACGAATTGTAGAAACAAAGTGGTTGAGGCATGCTTGTGTTGGAGTTCGCTCAAATGTCGGCAAGATAGACTTTTCTGGACTAATGGCACTGTGAGCGATGAGGGTGGCAATGACTGTGCATGCCAAACTCCCGTTTCTGTCGTCAATTTTTGCCTGGCTTAAGTCGTCTTGTAGGAAGTGTTCAACGATGCATCCGTCGTTGAAGGCCACAGTGCAAATCGAGATCTGAGACATTTTGGTAGGTGTTTCCGACACGCTGGCAGGCACTGCAATCATGCTAGCAGTAATTCCTGCTTCTGATGACTCAATGCTGGCCTTTGGTTTGCTGATGCCTGTGCCAGCGTGCGCACTTGGACCATCAACTTTAGCTCTCTTGTCTCCTTGAGTTGTGGCAGTCTTTCTTCCATGCCCAGCCTCGACAGCAGACACAATTCCAGGCTCACTCCATCCTCGTCGCAGCAGATCTAATTTTCTTCTGAACATCAGCAATACAGTCTATAAACCACCGCGCATGTAATGGCTTTAGGACTGTAAGGCGCAGGTCTGGCTGCACAGCATGAGCAGCTGCCTTGAAGTTGTAGGAGTGGCTTTGCAGGCCTCCGCCAGCTTCTCAGGGTACCACAACGTGAACTTCTGCCTCATGAAAGCTTTGATCGGCCCGTTGACGCTGACATCCGATGGTTACAGTTCGCTTGTGCAGTTTCCCGGAACGAAGCAAACGATGATGTTCTTCGACTTGAAACGATCAAGCACATCTGGCGTTCTGTGGGACTTAAACACATCGAAGATGACCAGTGCGCTCTGGAACTCTGGCAGCTGAAGTTCTTTGCGCTGATTGGCTATCTAAGGGTCCAAAACTTCCTCGATGTACTCCAGCATTGTTGATCCGTTGCTCCAGTGGTTCTCACTGTGCCAGATGTGCCAACCCTTCGGGAAGTTGACCTTAGGATGACAGCGATCGGTTTTTCCCTCGTACAGAATTTGAGGAGGAAGCAGCTGGCCATCTAGACTGGTGCCAAGAAGGGCGGTGGTTTGGAACTTGTCTTCGATGCCCACGGTGGCAATCTGGCTAGTTCCTTTCTTGGTGAGGATCCAGTTGGATACTGCCACTGTTTTGAGTCCCGTCTCATCGATGTCCATGACCAATTCTTCAGGAATGTTGCACTCCTGCACTTCCTTGGTGACCCTCTCGAGGAAGCCGGCCCTCACCTCTTGAAAGTTGGTCGGGAGTTTCTTGGCTGCCTTCGCCCCTTTTCGTTTCACGAAGTTCATTCGCCGTAAGATTGACTCTGTCCAGGAGTCTTTCAGCTCCAAGTCACCACCATGTTCCTTCAACAAACTAGGCTGGCGAGATTTGACGATGCCCAGTCCTGCTACCAGGACAATCCGCTTGTTAATAACGCCTCCAGAGAGACGAACAGCTTCGATGTATTCCTTGACACATTGATCAAGCTCAGGCCCTAACAACAGCTGCGCTCCTCGTTTACGCTGCTCGAGTTTCTGAAGACTTGAGGTGTCCGATGGTGTCTGTTGTAGCTTCGCAGAGTAGGCCTTAACGATACTCTGGACAGTGGAAACATGCACAGGGGCTTCAGCTCTTCCGAAAACTTCAAGGCTTCGGAGTGGCAGTCAATCCTCTAATCGTCATCGACTGGGCAATCCGAAGACGCAGTTTATCGTCGTATCGATGATAATCCCCTCGCTTTGCTCTTTTTGCTGGAGGGAAAGACTCTGCAAACGACCTCTCGACTTCAAGATTTGCTGCTGATCACGACGCTGCAGCTTTCTCGTCTGACGCTTTGTTCGGATCTGGCAAGCCAGGTCGTGAAGACTCTTTGTAGCGTCCTACTAGACCAGGGTTAGCTTTGCTCAGCCACTTTGTTAAAGACATCGTGAGCTGCAACTGCTAGTTGTGGAAGAAACGGGCTGTTGCATCAGGCTTTCATACCAGAAGCACGAGCTGTGTTGCACATGTTGCAGGCGTGAAATTGAAACATTGCTTCGTTGTCAGAAACCTCAACAATAGCCATAGTAGTATTGGCGCGGTCGCGCTAGTTTTAAAAACTGTTCTCGACTGTTCTAGACAACATGCTTGGGGAGTGTGCGATGTTTGGTACAACAGAACACACCCAGCAACTCACACAGTAGATCTACATGTAGTACCAAGCGACAGTAGCCATACTACAGCCGCCACAGTTCTGACACGCATTGCGTACTCACGGTTTGAGGCTCGATTTACGAAAATTAGTATTTACGAACCGATTTTTTTCTTCAATTTACGAAAAATAGTTGTGTACGAACATTTCTTGGTTTACAAGTACCAGGCTCACGCGCGGCTGGCTACGCGATCTATACCGTGCGGTCAGCGATGCATAATGTACATCTACCGGTACCAGCCAGTGGATACAGTACTGAAGTTTCGCTTCCCGCTGTATGCGCGTTGTGCATGTAGGCCTACACGCACCATTAGCTGATTATAGTCCTATGTGCATGCATATGCGTGTTTATAGTCACTTCACACTATCTACGACTGAGGAAGACGAAGAAACGTACTTTTGGTGAGCTGCAGGCTGTTGTGCCGATATAATATCAGTTTGTTTTCATTCAAGTGTGCATAAAAAATGTGGCGGGAGTTGCATCGTCGCAGCGCTCTCCGTTGCCTTGGCTGGGAATGCACTGGCGCATCATTCATAGACATTACGCGTGGAGGGAAGGAGACCTTGAGAAGGTATAGTTGCGGCAGCAGGCGTCGTTGTATGTCGATTGTGAAGCTCTTTCGGCGTATTTCACATGGTGTGTTCAAAAACTGAGCCCCTCTGACGAACTAACGGGCAGGCCGCTTTCCCTAAATGGTGGAGTACTTGGCTAGCGCTGCAGTGATTGCGACCGTAGATCTACGGCATCGCTGTAGTATACTCAACCAGACGCAGAATCTACGTGCTCAGATCCATGTACAATGTGTAAGCTACGTGTAGATACATGTGCTGACCTTCTCTAGATGCTGTGCCGAATGCACAGCTACTCCAAAATTAGCAAGGCCACCGTGAACAGACAAGGGCAAAACAAAAGGGTACGCACACGTCCTCGCAGGTCAAAGCAGAAGTCAGTCCAGGAACAGAAAACATGCTTGTCCACCCAGATCCTACTACCTGAAGAGGAAGCTTTTGCGGTTATCGCTCAAGAAGCTTTTTTCTCCCTCTTCAGTAAGGCGTTTTGCGGAAATTGGCATAACGAGGCAGAGTTTCAATTTGGCCAGTAAGATTTGTACTCTACTCGCGTTGGGAGAAGGATTGAAAAACAAAAAAACCCAACAGAGTAGTGCGCATAGCCTATTGTTTTTAGCGGAAAGTGGCTGGTTTGGGAATGCAGAAAAAAACGCTTTTAAAATGTGTTGGAAACAGATGAGGACGGAATGTTGCGTTTCGCAACAGACTGTGGATGGTCATTCCCAGGCACACTATCTCTTAGTAAGTATGCTGGCCAGGAGTTAAATAGCCTGAGGACGCCGTACGCCTCACGCCTCACGCCGTACAATAATTCGGCCGTTGAGGCTCACTAACGCTCGCCCCAACCATATCGTATTTCGTTATTTTTTTTCTTGTAGACATTGGACGTACACACGTCATGAGACTCGGATAACAATTGCCCTGCACTTAGACATGATGTGACTTCAAATGCAACAGGTAACCATGGTACGATGTGAACGGTTACAATTCGCAGGAAAGCTTCACTCGGAACCGTGACCGTACCAATTCGGCGCCAGCTTAGAAGTTCTCGATCTTCCTGCCATGAATGTGGCTGGCTTGCACTTTCCAGTTATTTCTCCTACAGATGCTGCAGTAGCTCTGGAATTAGCCACGCTCGCTCTTAGTTCCCTTGTACCTCGATGTAACGTATAGGCCGCTGAAACAGTGTAGGGTACTCGTTCTATCCCCTTACACAACCCAGTTTACTCATAGAATCAACCAACACCGGCCTTGATTATCATAAACATCTGCTGCATAGCTATGCCCTCCCGGCTTACGTCGCGTCGTACCCAGGGATAATGCTAAAATGCCCGACATTGAACCAACCATGTGCGACAGTCACGACGCACTACGACGCCGGACCCTGCTAACTTGGGGAGAGACAGTACTCCACGAGCCTGCATACTGAGTTACCGCTTACGTAGACAGAACCAAGCCACTTAGCTTACCACGTCATGGTTCTGCTTTCTCTGTTTGATCGAGTCTTAAGACCTAGCGCTCATTGGCCAACGTCTTCTTCGCCTGTGGTTGCCCTCGACGGAGTTCACGAGGTTAAGCTAGCCAGAGCTTGCGTATAGGACAGATATCTCCACTGAACATCTAATAGTTAGTCAATCTGAACAGTTGTTGTTCAAACTGGTCAGGCCGCTCTCGTACTGTTAATTACGACCTCCTAAGCTCCCAAAAATATCATCTGAAATGAGCTCGTTTGAGTATCGGTTGCTGTGTTCAGAACCCATAGTCACTTTAAGGCCAGCGACAGAGGTTCCTGTGGTGATGAAAGAGACCGATAGACTTTAACTACATGTATGTTCTCTGCTAGCTACATGCCGCCAAGCCGCTTGTTGCTGTAATTAGGCTATTAATGTACGTCGATAATTGTTCTTCACCATATGGCTGCCCAGATCTCCTCGTTAAATCCTTATCGTGATTAGTGAATACGATCCTCCTACCGTATAAACTCGGAAGAAGAGCCGGAGAGAAAGAGAAACACGAGACCCTAAACATGCGAAAGGAACTTTTTGAAAAGGAACGTATGGCTGGAGTGTATACAGATAACAGTCATTACGAAAACGAGAGCCGCCAAATAGAAAATTCCATCCGCTTTTTTCACCAAGTGAAGTTTTCTAGATTGTCCACGCGGGACTAGCACTTTTGCACGAGAGGCTGAGGACGCCGAACAAAGAACCTTAAAACAGGCCTAAGTGGCAGGAATTCCGATTTGAAGAGTCTTTTGTTGTCGGTGAGCTATCATGTACTGCCAATTTAGTTCTACCGGGAAGCGAGCGGTCAATCCCGACTCACTAAAAGCGCCTTAGGACTATCAGCTTTGTCACAGTGATTGAATCATAAAGGGGGTTCTCTCGGGTTCGCAGCTGTAAGGATCCGACGAAGGCATGCTCCTTTACCGAAGCGATCTTCTGGGAGTTTTATGGCTACTTTGGCTGTTCGAGTTTGAGCTGTCCTGATAAAACAAGGGTCTTTCTTGTCTAATAACACCGCCTTTGAAGTCTTCACCCTGATGGCGTTAAGTGGACAGTTGAAATGAGTAGCCGGATGAGTAACGCAAATTCTTAGACTAAGAGCGTTATGTCTACAGTACGCACGTAGATTCCTGAAATTTGTAACACGGCTCTGACAACTTGACTCAACTGCACAATCTTTTATTCCTAATTGGGGCCCATATAGCTGGCCAGAATAGCTCTTGATAGGAGGAGAATGTACTAATCGTCTTCTCGCCGCCGGAGTACAGGTTAGCTTCGCTTAAAGAGAGTCAAGGCCCGTCGAGAAAGCGCTTTGTAATTTTACGAACCTTTCCCGGATACGTCCACAGTTTCTACCAATGCATCACGCTAGCCCGCTTCATCCCCAAACTGGGAAAGCTTCCCATTCATTAAGCATACTGAAAATTCAGGCTTTCCCAATCGGATTCATACGCGCAAAGAGAGCGGGCGATGGTGTACATACCGTATTTCTTCAAATAGTAGCCCTTGTTCAAATAATAACCCTGTTCGAATAATGGCCCAGGGGAAAGGGGTGTTGAAAAAAATAATAGCCCCCGCTCAAACAGTAGCCCGGGCTACAAAACGAGCCATACATGTACCTCATGCGCATGCGGAATCCAGCCTTTTTGTTCAGCTTGTTTTTATAGATATTACCAGCATGAGTGACTTTGATCCTTTCTAATCCAGCAGTTATGGTATTCTATCCTTGTTATTATTTTGAAATTGAATTCTTGCGGAGAGAATAATAAACAAATCATTTTCTCTCTTTTTACAGGCCGCAGCGGACAGCGGACTCGAACCTGCGGCGACCCAGTGCCTAGCCGAATGAAAATCACACGATCTTAACCGCTCGACCAATCCGCCAAGCTGCAGCCAGTACAAAACAGAAAATGATTTATCTTTTTTTTTTATTCTATTTAGATGTTACAAGTGGCATATGTATACCGGGTACCAATATGGATATGTTTTTTGGTTTTACAGCAAGACATGTTACCGGTATTTCTGTGTATTGCTTGGTATCTGAGGAGTGGTTGAAATTTTGTAGCTCATGCTCAAATAGTGGCCCATGCTTGAATTATAGCCCGGGTCTGGGGGGTTGTTGAAAATTTTGTAGCCCGGGCCATTATTTGAAGAAATACTGTAAGCAGGAAAGTGAAGCACATCAGTGGGAGAACTGTGTGGCATGAGCTCATTCCACAGTTGTGTGGGTGCGAGAGGCCCTGTCGATCAAGCGGTTAATCGATTCCACGTGCTTGTCACCCTGCGATCGTGTCTGGAGTCCCGTAAATAAAGGCAGAGCAAACAACCCCCTACTAAGGAGATTGACAAGACAGGTTCAAGGCTATGTTCCGTTATGGAATGTCGGACAGAAACCGTGCTGATAGCTGGGCACAGTAACACACCCATACCTTGCGCCAGCCCCAGCTGCTCGCTACAAGGGAATCAAATTCTTACCCTTTAGTTTGCGATCTCGACACCTCACAGTTTAGGTGATAGATATGGCATGTCCTGAGCGACTATTGCTAATGCATACTCTGGAAGGCCTTCACCTCGTACCTGTTGTCTTACCAGGGATTTTAATGCTTGACAAAACAGGCTTTGTCTCTGATTCACGTACTGAAATTGGCTGGGACGATGTCACCGTGTGTATACGCACGTTCTACATTGGTTTTTAGGGTAACTACACCGGGTAAGAGCGAGGGGAGTGGTTGAGAGAAATTACCCGAAATATCTAAACTATCAAAGCCTAAGAACGCGAATAGTGCATGTAGATATCTGCTCTTTTCTTCTAGCGCTAGTGTACATGTACCACTGACAGCCGAAATGTCTGGCAGCGGAATTTTTTTTATTAGTGCTTGTGCGATCGGGGAGAGCGGAAGGGCTCTGTCATACGTATGACAGACGGCTTGATGCCCTATCACATATCTGTTGTGTTAGATTTGATTACTTGTCTGAGTACATGTGCCTGTAGTATTATTTATCAATGATACTGCGATAAGTAAGGCGGAAGTTGTTCTAAATTAAGGAAAGTAGAGGACGATAAAAAAGATCGGAATGAATGTGCTCTTGGTGGTACAAATTAACTGGTCACTTAGAGGGAAGATCCGAGAAACTTCGATGAATTAAAAATGATTCGGACCAAACATGGAACGGACAGCGGGCTATGCGTTTAACTTTACCATGTTAGTGCAGAACCAGTATCTATACTTCGCGTCCAAGCTGTCTGTTGTTAGAGTGAAGATTGAAAGGTTGTTAGCCTGAATGATGACCAGATGCTCCAGACTAGGAGTAGGGATGAAGCGCTTCGAGAGAGCTGCCATGAATAGTTCAATTCCTCGCTTCTTGTCATTTATCACCCAAACAATAAAGCGGGCAGTTTGTCGTCTCAAGTGCTAGAAAGAAAGCGAATGACAACAAAAGAGCCGAGGCAGCTCATGCTCAGCGAAGACTATCTGAGAACGTGCACGCTCTCTTCGCGGTGCTCGTTGTGGATGCATAGGAAGTATGCCTTATGCAGCTATACCTCAGGCGATTTCAGCGTTTAGCATTTGAAGAAGTCAGAAGTGGGCAAAACCGCAGGAAGGCAGCCACTAGAGATGAAGTATCGTCCTCCTCAAGAGGGAACGCCTACAAATCTTTTCACTATGGTGGGGAGACAAATGCAGCAAAAATCGACCCTCAGCCATTCTAGTCTCTTTTCCACGAGCGCTCTGAAGCACTGCTTTGAAGGAGAAAGCTGCGTGCGGACATGGGTCAAGGGCCTACCCAACTTTTCTTTTTCAAGATTTGAAGCTGGTCTTGGCGCTATGCTATGTACCCGTGAGCTTGTTACGTATACATCCATCGCGGGAACTTTTGGGATTTACTGTTCACGGTAATGTATCTAATTTGGTGATGCAACTGAGCTTCTGACAGGGCGCACCCTGCACAGTGCAGTTACTGCCCCTTCCTCGCCGAGATTAAGCGAAACACCAACTCCTCATACTGTTCTAACAATTCGCAGCTGCTCATTTAACCCATGTTCCCGACCACCCTATTTCTGTCTTTATCACCGTCCCTCACAGCGGGAAATTCACAGCACACTTTGCAGCGCAAGAGAGTTTCTTGAGTAAGAGGTGTTACATTCGAGCAGTGTCAAGCGGTGACAGGAGTCGTCACGTGACTCGGTTTTATCGTTTGGTGAAGTAAATGGCACTGCTGGTTCCTAAGCCCCAACAGCAGAAGACTCGCGTACATCGGAGTATAACGTTACGCCAGATAACCAATGAAGGGACTTATCAGCTGCAGCACGGAGGAGTGAGTTAGTTAGTGAGAGAGAGAGGAGAGAGAGAGAGAGAGAGAGAAAGAGAGAGAGTGGAAGAGAGAAATGTTGAGGTCAGGGTAGTGAGATGATACGCGTATGTAGCGCCAAGGATAGACCTAAAAAGAATGAGTTTGTTTGTGTGTAGCGGAGTGATAAGCCTTCATTAAGGAGAGTGAATTAACTGTCTGACTGACTTTAGCATTCCCAGAAGAAATCTAGCCATATTGCATGTCAACAACTTTAATCGTTGGGCGATAACCTCTTAACAAACGGAGTAGGTGTAGTAAGAGAAGTTTAATCTGTCAGCTTGATTTTCCACTACTATATTCGGACTATTCGTAGTTATGCCAATAATGTCCTCTCCCACCCTCTGATGATCAAGCTTTCTTCATCTTTACGTAAAGATAATACCTATCGTACCACGCTCCATTCCTTGACTGATGATGCAAGAAAATGGCAGAAGGTGGGCAGACCGACGTGTCCGAAGGCGAATTACGAATACAGCTGGTTTTGGCTCCCGCTTTTCGAGCTGAACGTGAGTGCAACGTCTCTTTCAGTTTATATCACCTTGAGAAATCGACCTCCTACCACTTTTCCTTAATTCTGTGGCGCTGTAGAGCTCCTCGCTCACAGCTTGTTGCTATAGTCTGCTTCTACTTCCTTTCGGGCGCTTAAGACTTTTTTGGCAGAGCACGTGGTCCATGAAGGAGGTCTTTTCAGACTTTGAAGAGGCTTAGGAGCACTTGTCGTCACTTTAAAAATTTGGCATTGTTAGCTCCTGCGCTGCTTGACGTAGGGTGGAAAGGATCTAAGCCCTTTCAGCCTGGAAATTCTTAGCCTTTCATGTCCTCTTCAAGACTGCCAAAACCTTGCAAGAGCAAGAGAAAGCGCGGCCAGCCTTTGGACAAGTATTTTCGTCTACGGGTCTTGCTTATGAACCGCACGAGCCGTCCGATTGGTTGTCCGACCATCTCCTCGTGTCTACCACTTGGCAGCGACGCGAGAAGCGTTTATGAGCGCCATTTGCATTATGTGGAGGAGAGATGTAGCTGTTGGGAAGCAAATATTATATTGTGGGGCAGCGTTCAATAGTTGTGCCCGCGGGAACATTCGCACGTGTTTGAAGAAGATTGCTTGACAGATTGTACCGCCCGGAATAAAATGCCTCCCGTCTTGAAAGGCACGAACACGGTCCGGCGATTGCATAGGTATGTAGGTTGGCCCTATTCTAATGAAGGACTGAGTGCTTAGATGGCGCTGTGACTCAGGTGTCTTACGATATCCAGCTCGTCGGTGTGTCGGTGGATCGCGAGGAGAGAAAACGTGCAGGAATTCTCAAACCAGTCGAGGGCGGGTCGCGAGGAGGGAGAACGTGCAGGAATTCTCAAACCAGTCGAGGGAAAATTGTCAAAGTTCTAAGTTGCTGCTTAAACTACTGCCATAGTTGGCAAGACCTCCTCAGAGGCAACAGACTACCTACTGGCCGAGATCCTATAAAAGAGGGTGGTTGTGATCCCGAGCACGTCAGCCAGCTGTGCAGCGAGATCCTTCGTCCGAAATCGTTTCCCACTTCTTCGTGCTCTGGCTGGGAGTCAGTTCTTTATACGTCCAACTTCACCTTCAACTGCCCTACAATGGCCGGCGTGGCGATGTAAGTATTCAAGTTGCCGAGGTCAGCATCACAAGTAATCGATTTATCGCAGAATCTGTTACAGTTTCTGAAAAAAATACGGCAAGCTTAGATGTAACAAAAGAATTATCTTAAGTGAGTCGTGGCTGCGCCAATTTCTGAATCATTGAAGACCACAGGATAGAGAAAAAACAGTTTACCTTATGTAGTCGATATTTTTTACAATTATATGGGCAATTCCTGTGCCTTGCACAGAATCTTCAATACCGCCCTGGCGTTTCTTGTGGCGGTGCTGCTTCAAGAAAAGGTTTACAGTCTTCCAGCCGACTTCAACAAGATTACGTATGCCGGTCTTGAGTTAGAATTTGAGGTCGTCCGTGAAAGCTGGAACACAAGCCTCTCTTCGGGTGAGTGATCTGCACAATTGCGCGTGCAATAGCACCCTTTCGCATTCAACTCGTATTGTGACGACCACGCGGGATATTGTGAGTATACGCGTTATTTTCTTCTCTTCTTCTGCAGCTGGTGCGTCGTCCCAACCGCTCGACCTGGAAGAATGCTCTTGCACTAACATTCCTATGGACACAATTTTCATCGCGGACCAGACGATCCTGACTTCTAACCCCACCTATTTCGACTGGCTGGTCAATGCTACAAAAATGACAGAAAATCCAAACTTTCCCAATCCACCCACTGGCGAAAGAGAATCAGTTCCCTCGAACTGCAAAAATCTTTACTCGCTCCTTGCGTTCGGGAAGAAGAAAAACGTGGTCGCTCTGAAATCTGCTGATCAAGTTGAGCTTCCTAGTGAACAGTTTGTGCCTGCCTTCATCTCCTGGATACATCGCCGGAGATCTAGAGGTCGACCTCACTATGTCCACAAGAATGCAAGCACTGTCCATCAAGCCCTCGTACACGCTTTGCAAAGGAACTCTACTGATCGAATGCCTTGGCGCAAAGCAAGCCGTCAAATTGTTCTTCTTACAAAAGAAGATACCCTCTTCAATTCTTCGTCGGGAAGGCTGCATACATTGATGAAATTACTACAACGACAACGTCAAACTACAGCTACGCGACTCGTTCTTCTTACACAGTACGCTGTTCCTCTCTCTTCGCAACGCTACAAGCTGCAAACCAAGCCCCTAGGTCGTAGTAACAACAATGTTTTTACGATTTCACCCAGCGGCCAGATTTGCAAAACAAAAGCTTATACAGGTGCAAAGTATGGCTTAACCAATGTCACCTTGAGCTCCCTTGAGGTCATGAGGAGCGTGCACCTATCAGAGATCGCTCTGCTCTTTGGGGGGCGTGTGTTCGATGTGGGTAGCCCTAAATATAACGGAGCCTTCTTGTACTGCTGTACGATCGGTCGCGGAATTGCGGAGTCAGTGAAAAGGTTTGGCGCGGAGGTAAGTCCTAGCACAAGAAGTTTTTTTTACGCGTATGTTAACTTTGCATGCCCTTTCAGTGGGAACCATCAGTAAAGCTGGTAATTTTCTTTACGTGTTGCAAATTGGGCTTTACTTCGAAATGGGAAGTTAAGGAAACAGGAGACGAACATGTGACAGCGACGATACCGAGTGTGCCCTACAACCTCACCTTCTCTTTCTTGCAGCCTGTCCTTGCCGTATGATTTGTGTTGTTTTGCTTGCGCAGCCAGCATTTCAGCTCTTGCCGATAAAAGTCATTATACGCTAATATTGCCTCTCATGCTGGTTTACCCTCCAGGCATCAGGGTGCGATGGTCCTGCTGCCGAAGACTCCGACTCGAATTCGAATGGCCTTACCAACACCGATATCGAGACACTTATTGAGACTTGGATAGACCGTGCAAAGCAATATGCTGAGGTACAGCAGCCGCTTGGTCGAGTGTCGAACAACACAGGTGAGGACTACCGGGCTGAGCCCCACCGTTTATACTTTATCAAGTGTTCAAGAGAGTATACTTGTAGAGATCGAATATCAAAGTGGGTGGGGTGGACTGGTAGGTTGGTTGACGTACGTTCTCATTTTTTTTTCAAGCGATGAAGCCTGTAGTTCAGCTATATGTCGCATGCAGCTGTTGCAAACACAATGTTTTAGTTCTGTCTTAGGATTCGTTGTTGTTACAAGTGCGCGATTGATACATTCATATGTGCATATTAATACTGTTCTCTGCAGGTTCATGTTCATGCAACTGTACAACCCGTAAGCATGTCACCTATCACAAAGTGCAGGAAGGCGAGATCACAGGAGCTGACGTCATCATTGTCGCCGACGAATCCGGAAGCATGGAGCTTGAGCACGGCTGGCTTCGAGACATGGTCAGCCGTCTCGACGACGAGCTTCAACAACAGGGCATTGGTACAAACAGCGATTGCGGGAACAAGTACGCACTCATTGGTTTCGGCAACAGCACAGGAACTGGCTATTCGCGAATAATACGCCCTGAACAAAGCAACGATACTCTTCTGTCGGCGACGCAATTCGGAGCAGCTGCTGATCAGCTTCGTCATCACTTCCAGCTACGATTGGGAAGCGTAGAGGATGGTTACGAAGCAATGCGTTTCGCCCTGCGTAAAGTACCTTTTCGTCGCTGCCCCAGCATATTACACGCTATGATTCTAGTCACGGATGAAGACCGAGATGTCTTCAACGAACATCTAGACAGAAACTCCATGAAACGTTACATAGAACATCGCGGATTTACTGTCAACGTAGTGGTTGACAATTCTTTCTCCGATGGTAGCTCAGGCACGGTATTGGGCATAAGTGCAAAGAGCATTTTCGCTCTAGATGAGGTCACGATGTCCTTGGTCACTCGTGAAGGCAACGTCACGCACGAACAGTTCTACGGTACTACCGTTGAAGATTACACCTCCCTTGCCACTGAACTGACAGGCTCAGCTTGGGATATCAAGATTCTGCGACAGAACAAAGCATCAGCTACTGTTGCGTTTACTCAAGCCTTCACCAACGAAATCCTTAACCAGGCACGCCATTGCAGACGCTGTCGCTGTGGCAAAAGAGGCATCACGTGTATTCATACCTCACGACGGCATCAAGACCGATGCAGCGCGACATAACCTGTCTCTTAGATATTGAATACTTAAGTGTTCATCTTTCCCTCCAATAATTTTCTCTTAGAAATGCTGCTGTTTATATGAAACCTTTAGTGTTCGTCTTTCCCTCCCAATGACCAATCATTTTCTCTCAAAATTGTTACCGTTTAGTTTCCATTGTTATAGCATTTCACTAATTTATAATTCCTATACAATTTCTTGACAGTTCAGCCGTCTTAAGCGGTATCGGTTGTTTTAGTTTTGGTACAAACGGTAATAATAATTTATAATTGGACACGAGCTTGAGAAGATCTGCCGCAATGTCAGGGCTGCAGCTGGTTGTAAGCAAAAAAAAAATAAAACACGAGAGCAATGAGTTTACTAGTTTTTCGAAAGTAATAAGCATTGGCTACTACTACTGTGTGGGCCAGGACCGGCCGGGAGGAGGCATCAGTTAGACGAGTACGATCAAGCGCCAGAACAGGCCACTTCACGTCGGCCTTCATTATCTGGTACTAATAAAGGACCAGACCTGGCTGTGTCACCATTGTAGTAGACCGTAGGATGCGACGACCCCTTGTTTTGGAGTGTGATTCAAAGTGACAGCCTGGGAAGGGAACAGATTCCTTGCATGCTGGCTATTCGTTTCTTGTGGAAAGTTAGCAGGCGGAACTTCGGGTGATGACTTTTAATGTAGACTACTTCTCTTCGAATTCTACAAGATCTGTCTTGACGCTGTTTCTCGACTGCCTTAGGGTTGCAACCTAATTCACTACAGCGTAGGCTACTACCCAGAACAAGCACTTGATGTAGCGCAGCATACTGGATCAATTTGGAACACTTTGTTATTACTGAAGTTGCAACAGATGTCCTCTGCGCTATACACGGCGTTGCACGATACTGTTTCAACATGGGCCAACAAACCTTTAATCTCAAGAAGCATACAGGGAGAGAACAAGTTCGTTTTGCGAAAACGGTTTCGTGCTTGGCAAAGAAGAATGTGTACAATGGAGGAAGCACGCACTGACAGCTAGCGATAAGCTTGTCACCTTGGGCACAGTACAAGTACATGCACTGACCAAGCCGGGTCCTATATGTATGTCGATCTACGGAAGAATATACTGGTATAAGTATGGTATATTCCGAGAAACCTTTAGGGCGATTGGCGGGCATCGCGTGAATGCAGCAAATGCCAAGAGCACCAACTGGCACGTAGATCTGCACCAGTGACATGTGGCAGAAAGGTTAACGAATACAAGCTCCACAGCTAGCTTCCAAATCCACAATTATCAGTCGGTTGCGGAAGACGAAACAGAAGAAGCCGAAATCAAACTAATTATTCGGTGCAAGGCACGGAATTATTATGGCTCCAACAATTGAATAATTTTTGCCTTTCGCTGGGGCGCGCTCTTCCAATAGGTAAAGGAGATTTTCGAAATAGACCCGCATTGAAGTTTTGCAGTCAGCTCGGAATCAGTGGCAATAAATAACCGTCTGTGCTGGATATAATGTTCTGGGTGGGTGGGG
>JAOWAW010101829.1:0-15277 GCA_028565695.1 Nicola tetela
GTGTGTGTGTGTGTGTGTGTGTGTGTGTGTGTGTGTGTGTGTGTGTGTGTGTGTGTGTGTGTGTGTGTGTGTTCCTAGGAGTAAGGTCACTTAGATTGCCCTATGGATATTTGTCTGGGTGTGAGATCACTTTGGTCTCATTTCAAGGGAGAAATGCATTCATAACAAAGAAGAGAAAATTTCAAATTTTTTTGAAGTGTCATCATAGTTATTATGTTTAGTTTCCAATAATCTGATTATCTGCATATTTACTGAATCTGCTGCATTTATACTAAGTGTGCTGGTCAATAGTGTGAGTGTTGTCATCCTGTGCGAAAGGTGTCATCCTGTGTGAGAGGTGTCAGGTGTTCACAAGTTGGGCTATTATTGTGTTGTGTTTTGAATAAGAACTTGTCTTTTGAAGTGTATAGAATAACACACACACACAATCTGAGTGCGTAAGACTGCACCACATGTCAATCATTGCAATGGTGTAGACAGAAATATGAGACTAAATGACAGTCGATAATTGTACGGAGTTTTCAAACTGGCTTGCTTGGAAAAGCTTTAAGTACTCACATCCCGGGAGCTCAGGCAGTCCAAGTAAGCCTTGAAGAACTGAGGTGGGTCAGACAACTGCCAAAGGATGAACACAAAGAAATGAAAACAAGAAAATTGAAGAAAGCAAGAAATGCAAGGAGGGAACAAATGGGGGATGAAAGGAAGCAATCCTGGGTTTAAACGACAATGGAAGGTAACAAGAGGATCAAATGGCACACAGCTCTGGAAGGGAATTGTATTTTTTGCTGTCTTCAGATCAGAATACTCATGTGATAGATACTAAAATTGAGGTTGTGTAACGCCAGTAGACATGCACAGTTACAGGTACGTGTTTGCTGTGTTTGGTCTAAATGCCTTGATCTTAAAGTAGAGCACCAATACCGTTCCTTTCATTCTTAGAAGAATACAACATGGCACAGTGAACTCTTGTTACGGACCATGCTGTTGAAAAATTAAAATTGTCAAAAAGTGCGAAAATGCAGTGAAAAAGTGCCCCCTTCCCATCACATCCATGTAGATCTTGGATTCTTGGGTGCTGCACTTGTGGATCACAGTCAGTATCAGATGTGCAGTATGAGCCTGTAACCCACTGACAGAGCATATTGCTGGCTCATGATCGCGGTCATGTACAGTGGTCACTAATTGACCCAATGCATGGTGAGGCTAAGGAATTTCATTGCAGACCGAACTGTGGGTTCAGAGCTTAGGACTTCCTATTTCTTTTGTGTATATTCACATGTTTTTGCATGACTAAACTTTCCTGCCAAGGTACTTCAAAAAAGCAACTGTAATTCCCTGAGGTGAGCAAAAAATTGGCTTCTGAAAGCAAAGAACTTCAAATGTTTCCTGGGAAGCATGCCTCCAGACCCCTAGATTCCCAAACCCCAATAGCTGCTACACATCAATGCATCTTGCCATGCACAGCGGTGTCAATGAACTGGCTTTGGTCTTGCCGTAGAGGTTTTATCAGATGCTCACCTGCCGTTGCTCGCTGACCAAAGAATGTATCATCTGGATGATTGTATTCCACACTCCAAGTAGAATCCTGAAAATTTCAAAATGAAAAAAGGTAAAAAAGCAGAGAAAGATTGAAGTTTGGAATTAATCGTTATTCTACTTTCTAGTCATGAAAGCTAGTCTGGTGGCACATACTTTCAAAGTTGGCCTGCAGCGCATGGCCAGAACTGGCAATAAGAATACCAGCAAAAGCAGGATCTTGTCGGCCATGTGCTGCAAGTGTCGGTGGCAGTAGCAGGTGGTATCTCTTGCTACTTTCACATGTTTTACAGATCATGTACGTTCTTGACTAAAGTAAAGTTACAACCTGAGTGCTATGTAGAAAAAATGCTCCAGCAATTATCTGCCAAAAACGGTGATGGCCTCTAAAACCTCTCCTTCAATCCACAGTGAGCCGCTGGAAAAACTCAGTGTCAATGATAGGGCCTCCAACATAATGCTCAAATTTTTTGGCATTAATGCCCTTGGCAATTCTCAAAGAAACTCGTTTAATGCCAAATTATAATACCCAAATGAGGCGTTAATGCCCAGATAGGACACAATGCTCAAGCAGCTAGTACAACAAAAAGGATGCCCACACTAACAATATTTGAATGGAATATGTATATACACTGAGAACACCCATGAGTCATGAGTCACGGTCATTGTGTGTCAGATCATGGCCCAGACATACTGCACTTGCCACTTGTGATCGAGCCTCAGGTGTGAACATGTAGAGTCTGTGGACCACTTCCAAAAGCTGCAGCAGAGATTCCATTTTGACATTTCAGGTGTTCTTTTCGATCGCGCATCTCTGCTTGGTGGTTTCTGCTAACTTTCTGGTGGAGCATTGAAGTTTCAAAGCTGATCGTTAATCTGAGCATGAAGCTGAGCATTAATCAATTCCTCTCAAAGTGCTGAATAATGCTCATTTAATGCCTTGTTTTTCAAAAACAGTCATTAAATGCCAAAAGTAATACTGTAAAACCCCGTAAATAAGTACATACTTATTTTTGGGAAGAGCGGAGGTCACAGTACATGTACTTATTCTTTGAAGACGAACTTACTTTCGGGGGTACAAAGAAACGGGGGCGAAAGTCCTGCAAGGAAACCATGCATTGTGTCCAGTGCTTACTGTACAGTCGATCTTGCAGGCTAGTACGTGCGTGTGTGTAAAACATTGCTGGGGGTACTTAATTTCTGGAGGTATGTAATATGGGGGTGTTGAGCCTTGCAAGGATTTCCTGGAAAATCAAAGGGGTACATATTTTCGGAGGGGTACTTATTTATGGGGTTTTACGGTTCTAGCATTATGTGGGAGGCTATAGTCAATGATCATGAAGTTTGCAAAGGCTATACTTGGTCTAAAAATTGCTCTTTTTACAGCCTGCCATGGCAGGAGTGAAGGACCTTCAACGACAGCTGAAACATCCTCAGGGGTTGGTGCAGAGTGGCCATTTTGCCATTAAGTGGCTGTTTTAACCTTCAATTGACCATTCTCAATCTTATTTCCTGGACGTGAGTTTTTCTTTGGTAAGCTTGTAGATAGTGGAGTCTTGGTAAGTGTTTGGCTTTACAATCTTTTCTGTGGTCAAGACAAAATTGGTCTTTGGGGAAGAGTGAATTTTGCCTGAAAAGGTTCTTTCTATGTAATTTGAATGGGAAGGTTACTCTTGGGAGACACTTAATTTGGAGCCAATTTGGCTGGCCAATACCTATTTTTTCAGACCCGAAAAAGATACAGCCGGAAAGACTTGATGTCTCCCTTTGCAAAGGAAATTTCGGTTGATGTAGATTTATCAATTAAAGAGACAAAAGAATATAATATGAAGAGAACATGCCACAACTCCAGTTGACTTTCTATAGAGCATGGCCAGCTAGCAAAGAAAAATAATGTGCCCATCCATCCAAAAATAGTTACTTACATATACAATGTGATTTCTGGCCATGTGCAAAACACCACACTTCAGACTGATAGCTTAAGCTTTTGTTAGATATATTTTGTGAAAAGAGAGTCATGAGTGCATGATCTAATAGCGTGGTGAATCCTCTTGGTTAGTGAAATGTTTCACTCCAGGCACCTCCCTTAATCTGTCTTTGTCTCGATATGGTTTTTATAGAAGGCCAGATCTAGACACACAGTTTTTTCACTTTGAAAAAGTTGATGATTTTGAATTAGAGCACTGTTGAACATGATATACCATCATGTAGTGGCCAAACTTCAGATGTTCAAAAATTATTATCTGAAAGCATTAATTTACCGTTTGTATACTGACGGGCGTAGTTTCTGCTGCAGCTGTCTCAGCGTGTGATTAAAGTGTTGGAACACGTGCTGTAAGCACTACACACAAAAAAAGAATAATAGCAGTAATGTTATTTTCGTAATTATGCTAAACCCATAAAGTAGCAGACAACGAAAGAAGCTTGAACCAGGAAGTAGTACAGGCTGGTCTTTGTTCAGTATGTACAGGCTGGTCTTTGTTCAGTATGTGCAGAATGCACTGCTCAGTGTGTTCTTACTTGTGACATGTTCCTCTTGTCTGGAAAGTCTCGTAAAATCTGCCGAGCTCTTGAGCAAAGCTGAACAGGAAAAAGTAAAATGCAAGATACAAGATCTTAAGAGTCTAACTCTTTCCAGCTAATCCTGAGGAAGTCTATTCATGCCAATCAACTTAGGCTGACGAGCAGGATCAGGTATGATTACTGTACATTTTATTGTAAAGCTCAAGTTCTCAAAACCTCAGCAATTCACATTGCAAGTCAAATGATAGCATGCATATGGCCATGAGTCAGCAAGTGACTCAGCCTCTTGAGCTTTTCATGTGAAGCAATAAACATGATGTAATTAAAACAGCATAATCCAGACATTTGTCACAAAACGGATAAAGTTGGGCCCCTTACATGTTTGCTAATCTGTTGACTGGCTGGTACAATGCAGTTCTCCATCTGATGCTCAGTGCTGTAGACCATGCGTGTGAGCGTGCTGGCAAATCCACGACTGCAGTTCATGCCTTCCTGATCCATTGCATCAGACAGTGCAACAATCACCTTCTCAAAGCCCAGCTTTGCCGGCAGTTTGTGTAGTCCATCAAAGCAGATGTGCTCAATGTTGTTGATCAAAATGCACAGCTGCAGTCAACAAGCAATAGCTCAAGGATTTATAGGACTTGAGAGATCCTGACTGGGTAGTCATAATATGACGAGAATTTTCCAGCACACCAGTTGCAAGAAACTTTTTTTCATGACTGAGATGTTTCACCAAAAATGTCTCTGGCTTTATCAATCATAAGAAAGACAAGGGAGTACAGAAGGCTAGAGATATTTATACTAGTGTGATACATTCTGCAACAGTTGTTGCATATGGGAACTTAGTCATACTTCTTTGGGCTATATATGAATTAAGTCTGAAAATTCTTCCACAAGCAAACTTGAAACAGAATTTTTCTAGGAAACTAGTGCTGTTCAAATGATGGTAGTATGCAAAGTCATAAACATGCCAGGCATACCTTGTCATCAATCACCAGCCTGTCACTCTGTCTCGTCTTCTCCAACAATCGCTTGTGAATTGCCAAAGCATACTGCAAGGCACACTGCATGATCATCTAAGCAAACCAACACTGCATGATCATCTAAGCAAACCAATGCTGCATGATCATCTAAGCAAACCAACACAGTTTGTGATCTTGGTGCAAGATGAATTAGGCAAGTGTAGAGCCAAAACAGGCCCAAGGGAAGAATTAATAAATGGGTATGTTTGCTATCTGAAGCTGTACACTGTCACAGGTTTTAAGCAATTGTTTACTTTTAGTCAGAAACACACACTGTGAAAGAGATACATTTTCTTATACACTTATGACAGACAAATGCATCAACATGCAAGCAAACAAACACACCCGTACAGATGTAGACACGTACACACATGTACATGTGCACACTCAAAGTAAGCATACGAGTTACTATGATCTCCTGCTTTGTGATGCTAGACAATAGCTATACAGAGGTTATGCAGACAGGCACAAAGTAGAGCGCACACGTGTAGACTACAGGTACATGTATGAGTGCAGTCTGGTGCGAAATCATGCTGTTACACCAGTACTCCTACTCATATTTTGACCTACAAACCTCCTTCAATGTGTTTTCCACACTGAGAAACGGCAACTGATAGGAGTTGAAAGGAAAGGCACCATAAAACACTGCTGTGTTCATATTTGAATGGACAGGGAGTTTAGGGATACTCACCTTTTCTGAGTCATAATCAGCATACTAACTAGGATTTTAGCTCAATTGAGGGGCAAGAAAATCCAGCTTGAGGTCTGGGGGCACTGTAAACCCCCTTCTCTTTTAGTGGTGGGGTTTGGGGCAACCAGCACTGGAAATTTTAAAACAAGGCATTTTCAGCCAATGAAACCTCTATTTCGAATGGGTTTGTTAGTGTCCATTTCTAGTGCTACAAGCAGCCTTTGCATTGTCGCCTTACTGTACTGCCATTACATATTTTGGCACGACCAGACCAAGGTGAAGGCTCACAATCACAGGTACATTCCTTGATGTTTCCTACTTTGCGCAGTCATTGATCTTTGGTTTGCTACCCTCTTTGTGAAACGTTATCATGTAGATCTATCTCTACATATACATGTATACAGATGTGCATGTAATGTGTGCAGAGGCCACAGACTTGGTGCCGGATGGTCCAGCTGACACACAACAACATGTATGTTTTATTGATGCCTGGAAAATATTCTGATTGGCTGGTGTTTCTTCAACTGACTGGACCATTGACCAGCTCCTACTTGGCAGCACCGGCACTAGCTGGTATGCTAATAATGAGTTCAGTTGTAAAAAAAGTTTTTCACAGTTTCTCAGGCTTTTAGCTACAGGTTTTGAGCAAACCTGTAGACGCAGGTTTGGACGCACACATGTAGAGTGGCAAGAAATGAATGCACACTCCAGCACTGGTCTGCTGATAGACTCTACACATATATGCTCAACCTTTACCTGTCTGCATAACCTCTCCAATTGTACGGCACCTTACATTTTGGAAAAACCAAGGTAACACAAGGCAACTAGTTAAGTCTCTCTTGTAAATCTTATTCTTTGGCTTAAATTCCTCCCAAAGCTAATGTAAACTTTTTCAACTCTCTTCTCAACTCCTACAAACTAATGTCATTCCAAGAAATGGCCATATTTGATGGCAGGGGGCATGCTCATAAAGGCTTAACTTACATCTGTTATTTTAACCCAGATAGTGAAATGTGAAACAGGGTCTGGCCAGTCAGACAGAATCTCCCATTCTGATCGTGCCTGTACAGAAAGAAAACCCACTAGCATAAACATCTTTCAAAGTTTTCAAATGAGATGAAATAAAACTGCTTTAGGGGTCGCCTGTAAAGTTCGTATTATTTTTAAATCCGAACTCAGGACAATTTCTTCTCTATCCACCCACCCTACCCAATTCAGACACAAAAATATGATTTGGTATTGTCTCAGATATGCCTGGAATAGTATTTTTTAAAAATTTGGATTTTGACTCTACTCACCAACCCCCTTTTGTCCTGAGTACAGAGTTAAAAATAATACTGATTTTCTTGACACCCCCTTAGCCTAAAAACATCTAACATGTACTTGATTTCAGTTGCTGAACAAGTTGTTGCAGCTCTATTTTTTGGCCTCCTAATTTTGTCATTTCTTCATTGTACTTTGTACATGTGCTTTGTATTTTAGTGCATCATCATGAGTTTGTTTATATAGTGGTCAGTGTAATGATGATGACTGCCCATGCGTGCACACCTTTCAAAACTGAATGTGGTTTTCTTGTGTGCCACGAGGTGTCAGGAGCTCAGTTGAGCCACAGTATTAAAAAGTCCACTGCAAGTTTCAGTGTTATGAGTGTAATGTTCATGTGGGCTGTTTCATCTGTGGAGGGTTTTTCTTTAAGTTCTGTAGAGGAGTCTCTACACAAATGGTCTCTTTAGTGCAATTTTTATGTTATGGCTGCTATGTATAATGATGATGGTCAGCTTGGTGGTAAAAATTACAGCTAAACTTACCCTGGCAAAAACAGTCAGGACATCAACAGCTGAAAATGAAAAGTTGACATCTGAAGAGTTTGGCTTGTCCATCTGCAGCCAACAAAATTGTTACAACAAAATGTTAGTTTATAGCGCTTCAAGCACAATCTCTAATATATAATGTACGTCTTTTTGCACTGACTGAATACTAGAAGCAATAATTACCCTTTAGAGAAATTTTTCACAGCTGTCCTGTAGTGATGGCACAGTGGACAGTGCAAGTGACTCCGGTCCACTACGCAAATTGGTGCTGTAAGTTAAAGTCTCCCCCCCCCCCCCCGCCCTGTAATGATGGTAATGACTATGAAAAATTTCTCTCTCATATCCTTCTACACACCATCACTACATCATGGTCACTCCAACTTGTCTATTGTTCTTGGGTGTTTAGTCTTTACAGCTTGTGTCCTGCAGCATTCTTCTGAAGCTTAAAATATTATATTCTCTCCCTTTCTCTGACTCTGTTTCTCTCTCCTTCTCTTACTTTCCTGTGTAGGTTTGATTTTATCTCAATCTCTCTCTGTCATAGCCAAGCCCTTCTCTTTCTGCAGCCATAGCTATTTCCATAACACATCAAAATGTAGACACAAACACTAACAACATGCAATATAAGAGGCTGTGTGCATTACTCACTGGATCTAACCGCACAGCATTCTCCACTTGTGTGGCCATACCACATGCCCATGTGTGAAGCCAGTGTGGCACTACTGGACAGAACCACATGTGGTATTCTGAAATCAACAACGTTTCACCCGCACTGCAACAGTCAGACATGCAAAAAGATACTAGTTAGCAAACAGAAGTTGCAGCATCAACAACTTGGATATAGACTGGTACCCCTCCGACTCCTGCAGCTGCTGACAATGAGAGGTTACAAAGAAATTACAGTGATTACATGTATTAATAAAATCTTCTTTCTTATATGTAATTATATAGTACTTGAAATGAGGACAGATGGTGTCATTTACCTGAGCTTCAGCTTTGATGTCTGTTTTGCAAGGTTGGCGAGGTTGCGAAATAGCTTGAAGAGTGCAGTATTGATATGCTGGTTCGCTTTGCTGTCGGACTGTGTCTGGGCATTAAGGTGCTCCACTACAACTGCGATGAGTCTCCGGATGTCGTGGCAGCACTGCAATGAGATCATGAAGAGTTGATTTAACTGTGATAAAAACGTTAGGCTTGTTTGTTTCCATGAAGAAAGGAAACAAACTCTCAGACTGTGTATTGAGAGTTTGCACAGACGAGTAGCAAATAAAAGCTGAGTAAAATAAAATTAGTTGTTTCTTATCTGGAAAAAAAATTGAAAATTGCAGCGGGCAGGAGAATTTTTTATATTTATGTATACTGGCATGAGACATTGCACAAGCCACCTCAACTATTCACAAACCAATGAAATACTAGTAGAAACAGCAACAGATTTGACTTTAAAGCAGACAGTATCCATGATATACATATCATCATGAGTGGTATAGAAGTCGAGTTGACACACCACTAGTAGATTGACATGTAGATCTCTATGGGACAGCAGTATATGCAGATGGTAAATCTCTAGCCTGGTGAATGGAAGTAATGCAGCGAACTTGTAACAGTATGTATGTGCCCAGCTTCTGTGTGCCCGGTATAGCGTAAGCAACATGTGGTTGCCTTCTACATGTCTTTGTGCATCTACCATTGATAGCCAAGTCCGTACATGCTGTTGATCAACCACCTAGACAAGCATCCAGCTAGCTATTTTCATTTTCTTTTTAATTTGACAATACATGTAACAGAAAAAAAAACATTCCCGGAGCAGGCGGCAAAATCCTAGCGGAAGGGGACAAGAAACAACTAGTTTCTTTGCTAAGTGTATTTCTTTTAATATGATGTGAACAATATGGGGTGTGAGTGGTGAAATTTAAACTGGGGAGCACGAAAACTGGCAGATTGGGAAAATGGAGAATTGGGAGGCTGGGTAATGGGAGGTTGGGAGTGAAATTAAGGAGTTGGGTATTGGTAAGTTGGGTTACAATGGGGAATTGGGAAAGGTGAATTAAGGACTAGAGAAGAAGAGTGGAAAATAGGGAGATTGGGAATTGAGGACTGCATGAGGATTAGGAACTACAGCATGAAAGATTGGCGAGTGTATGGGAATTGGGGCAATAGGGATGGAATATTGGAAATGGAGATTGGGTTATTAGGGCAGATTTGGAATGGGAGATAGCCATGACGTGTAAGACTTTTTACCATAGCTCAATGGTTACCAGAGCCGATGTTGAAGGAAAAATATTGCAATTGAGTAAAATGGCCCATGGTGGGGTTTTGTGTTCTTCATAATTAACTACAGCCTTCAGGCTTGTTTTCACACCCAAATTCTATCTAGTAACAAAATTTGCATTCCATACCAGGTTAGTCAGCTGCTTGAGGGTAAATGAGCTGTAATCAAGATGCACACTGGACAAAAAAGATAAGCACAGGATATACATGTACAGTCAATACACTCTGCTGGCACTACTATAATATTATTGATGATCATGGAAGAGCTATAGGTGCCACTGTGTGTCATATGTTGTCTGTGTATGTGTGTTATGTTGTGTGTGTGTGTGTGTGTGTGTGCACGCGTGTGTGTGTGTGTGTGCACATGTGTGTGTATTGTGTGGGCACGCGTGCGCATGTGCGTGAAACAGAGGGGAGAATGAGCGCATGCATATCTGTGTCTATTGGTCTTACCGTGCAAACAGATCGCCATATGCCTTGCACTGCTGCTCTGCCACTGCCTCAACATGTCCAAGCAACTTGTCCATTTGTTCAACATGAGGTACAAGAGAGTCTAAGCTCTGAAACCCAGAAAACAAAACAAAACATACAGTCACCATCCCATGTATTTTGCCGAATGAACTGGTCATGCTAATGTGTTTCTTGTTCATGTTATTTTCTATTCGGTGACCACACTTCTAATTTTACTTGTTATGATCAACACAGAACTTGCCGTTTAATGGGTGTTACTTTTTCTCCCACCATTGTACAAATGCACGTGATAGACAAAAGAAAGAGTAAATGTGTAGCCTATAAGTATCTGGTAACAAAGACTGAGAGACACATAAGCAGGAGAGCTCATTACATCAATAAAATCACATGTACACATGTAATGAGCAGAAATACATGTGAATGGAATGTGTGTCAATTTAAGCTGCTGATGCCACAAGAAATTAACAAAAGTAAGTATTTCTGTGTGAACTATCTGAGTGGTTTTCAGTGGCCATGTAGGCAGTGTAATAAAGAGAATCAGCTGCTACATGGCAGTATAAAGAAGTTTCAAGCAGCTGCAGGATGTGTGCAATCACACATGCAGTATCTGTTCCATGTGATTTTCTAGGATCTATCAGTATGTGTACACATTGCAATGGCACATAGTTTCCAGACATATGAGAGCTGCAGTGCATCTCACCAACACACAGCTTTCTAATCTTTAAACTGGGGCTACAAGCTCAGTACATAGTAGTCATCTTTACTGCTTGACAGGTTTTCTTTGCTACCTCTCTCTCTCTCTGCTTGTTGATTCTTTGCAAAAAAAACATGAGCCAAAAGAGTGAATGTAATCAGCATTTCTACCTTGTCCTCGAAGCTCTCAACATTTGCCGTGCTGTTGTACCAGGCCTCCATTCGTTGCTATAGAAACAAGAGAAACTTTATGAATGCTCTAGAATGCCGATTTGTCAAACCTGAACAATTAGGGGTGTCACACTGAGTTTTGAAGTGGTACAACCAACCCATGATCCAATCTTATTTCACCACATGGTCACAACTGAGACATGATTCCAGTACAATGCAAGATATGCCTGAGAAATCACCAATTTTTTGTTCACCTCATGCTCACCAGCCATCAGGCTTGCAGCAAACATTACTAGCATGTGAACAGCAGAGACATCTACTAGTTTGCATAGTCTGACAGATTGTCAAGAACACGAAAAAAAGATAAAAAAAAAAAGAGTATGTAGCACTGTCCCAGTGCAAGGAAAAAGGTCAAACCACTGGGGTTGGAAGGACCACCAGAGAACAGTCCCCACACCACAGCTTCGCTTTGAGAAATCATAATCCCTGGGTTGATTGGGTTCATCGCTGACCTCAGGCCCCAGACTCAGCCATTTGTGCAAGAAGAAAAAACACAAGAGGACTCATGGTCTACTTCCAAACAGGAAACTTACTAACAGAAAGCACAATTATTGCACTAAGAACCAACGATACTGCATCATTGTGGCTTGTTGCATTAACGAAACTTGACCAAACCACAGCTTTCATACCTCAAGCGCATGCACGGCAAAGTGGCCATTATCGCTGCAGCCGCAATACAGACTGTGCAGCTCGCACTGACTCGGAGCATCACTGTACGATTGATTGATCCCCAAAAGGGATCCCATACCTGGCCTGGCCTTGATAACAGTAGTAGTAGCATGCACACTCACGCAGCACTGGCACTGTGTTTGCATGCGGTTGCAACATGCAGCACAGTGCGCCTGTGAAAATCGAAGGACGTGCAAAGTTCGAGTCGTATGATTGCAGTGAAAAGTTGTATGATCGTAGGAATTTTTATTGCTTTATTGGACGAATTGGGTGAACCATCCAGGATGAAAAGTGGTACGACCATGGTCGTACCGGTCATAGTGGGTGTGACACCCCTGACAATGTTCTCAAAATGAACTTTGCATTCATTTAAAAGATTGATAACCACATAAAAACACCCTCAACAACAAAGTCTGACAGGAACAGCAACATCAGACAATAGGGCATAATGAGTAAAATAATTTCCTCATCAAACTTTACTAAAGCATTTTCAGTTCTTCAAGTGTGGAAGCAAGAAGGCCACATCTTACTGCCAATGACACTCCAATGTCTTTGTTTGGTCGGTGCCTGTGAGGATAGAACTTCCGCCAGACAGCCATTGAGTAGATCATCTTTAGTGAGCTGAACGAGAACACGGTAAAACAACACCTAAAGTAAGAACTTAAGAATCAACTAGGGAATTATCGTTGGCTCCAGTCTGTCACAAGGACAATCGAAGCAAACATTGATGTCTGATATATTCTCTTGTTGCAACATAGTTGTGTTACTTTCTTGTTACATTATAACTGTTTATTCTTGTTGCACCACCTTCCTGTTCCGTTACAATTGTAAGCTAACTTCAACGTTCTTGGATTAGCTTAAAGTATACCTGACCATATGCACCAGTTCATTGGGCACTCCCTCTTTACTTGGTGGGAAGGCTTCCTTGAGCTCTTTCACTGTGTTCAGAGTGTGAGCAATGAACTCGTTCAGACTCTCAGCAAGTCTTTGCTCCTAACCAAAGGCCAAGAAGAGGAGGAATGTCATGACAAAATGGCCAAGAAACGCGATGTAGTACCTCAGATCACTTTCACAAAAAAAACGAAGCGGATTTACAAAATGCATGTAGAAATATTGATGTAAATAACCCCTAAAACCTGTTTCTTGGACATGTTAAAACACATACAAAACTACCAAACGATGCTTTGGCTATTCAAAGGCGAGGCATAAATGGCATGTGCTTTTGTGTGTAGTACATGCATCTGGTAGAAACTGCCGTGGGGCCAGCACATGACAGATTAGTCTTGCTCAAACACCAAATACTAGCAAATGAAATATTTACAACTGGAGACAACTTTATAGAGAGGGGATAAAATGGTTATCTGGTTAATTTGAAACTGAAAGTACAGCATTGAATCTTCACTCAATAAATTCCTCTCTAAGCCAAAGTAGACTTCTAGCAATCCAGTATATGCATGGCCATGGTCTGCATCCGTGGCAACAGTGAAGGTCTTTGATCTCTTTACCTTGCTTGGGCTGAGGATGTCTGTCTTTGGAATGGCCATGTTCAACTGCTGAATGGCTTCCATGAGACCAACAACAGACATCTTACCACTGAGGTGATGCTCCTGAACAACTTCCCAGCTCCTGAAACAGCAAACAGTCATGATGTCACAAAACCACAAAGTTACGTGATACAACAACTAAATGGGCCCACAATCAAATGTCCGTGTAATAGACAGATTGTATGAAACAACATAACATATGACATCATCAACAATGTATGACATCATCAACAACATATGACATCATCAGCAGCATACAACATCATCAGCAACATATGACATCATCAGCAACATACAACATCATCAGCAACATATGACATCATCAGCAACATATGGCATAATCAACATGTGACATCATTTAGTGTCAAACTTGAGAGGACAGAGCAATCTTAGGACAATTTGAATGTCTGTATTCCAACCAAAATCCTTCAATCGCAAAAGTAAATCTTCACAAACAAGTCTGATTTCTGAAATTGAGAAAACAGTCACGAAAATTTCACACTTTACAGTATATATTTATAGGAGTCACTCAGGCTGTATCGCTATATACATTTAATTGCTGCAGTGTTACTCACACAAGTGCAATCTCAGCTGCAGACAAGCCTCTCTGTAAAGCACATTGATCAATGATGTACTCTGCTTTCTGTGATAAATGGCCATCCCACTTCTTCTTTCTGAGCAAGTGCTCATCCTCTTCATTTCCATCACCAACTTCTTGACACGGTGACTTTGAACAGAAAAAAAAAAACAGTTTGTTTGATGCACACAATTTTGTCACACAAAAACAATAATCTAACAAAATTACCCCATCCCAAAAAATAAATTCATAACATTATTCAAGATTTGTTGTTTCCTTTTTTTCAATCTTCAAACTCTGTGAGCACTGTTCCAAGATGTTTTCCATGAAGTGGAGAGGTCTCTATGAGGGGAGGGGTCCGCTTAACCTTCATTTGAGCTGATTAGTGTGATGTTTTGCATATGACAGCGCTGAGTTTTCCTATGAATATTCCAGTTTCCTCACAGAATGGCAGCTGGTGAAAGAGCTGTAGTTTCAAAAAGTGCAACAACATGACAGCTGAAACCCATACATACCTCCATATCAGCCAGCTCAGCTTCATGGTACAGCAATGCTTTGCGGATTAGGCGCACAAGCTCCAAACGGTCAACAGATGGTGGATCTTGTACAGGCTAAAAAGGAGCATTGACCCTCAATATCAGCCATTAACAGTGATCATTCGTTACAAATTCTGACAATTTAACCCTACAGGTGTGCTATGAGAGCCATATATGACTTGAAGCTGAGGCCAAGGAGCAACAGTGTAGCACTATGTATTTGTGAGTTTATACAATTGTTCATGTGCTGCTCACAAACTTTTCTGTGCATTTATGATCATTTTTAACTTGAGAGCCCTAAGCAGTTTAAACATGAAACTAACAATAGGAGTTATTACAATGATCGTGAAGTATCATGAGGTCAATACTTTCACATCCCATGTGATCTGTATGGATCAATGCATCACGGATATTTGTTCCAAAATCTTGCACACTGAACCATGGCATCCACCCTGGCCTGTGGATGACACGTACAGTAGTGAAAAACATGCATGTGGCCACTGGCCTGGCATGGGGAGTCACTGACCAACTAGGCCATGGTGTGCTTGTGGTCTAGGTGGATACTAGTGTGTGTTCTAGCAGGGTATGCAGTCAAGGTGTGTGTGTATATGCGTGTGTGTGTGTGTGTGTGTGTGTGCGCATGTGTGTGTGTGTGTGTGTGTGTGTGTGTGTGTGTGTGTGTGTGTGTGTGTGTGTGTGTGT
>JAOWAW010101840.1:0-2500 GCA_028565695.1 Nicola tetela
TGCAGACCGGCATTAATGCAGCGGCAAATACGAGCGGGCCCGAGCGCCGCAGGCGCGAGGACTGGTCGTATGCAGACTGGCATTAATGCAGCGGCAAATACGAGCGGGCCCAGGCGCGAGGACTGGTCGTATGCAGACCGCTTCACTAGGGCTGTTCACTTTCCTATGACGGTCATCCCGACCTCACAATCGGGTAACTGTGCTATCATATGCACGATCCACATTGAATGATCCGTGCGAAGCACGGGTAGCTATGCTAGTCAGAAATAAATTTGAAACCAAAAGTTTTCGTTATAGGGTGGGTGGGTAAAGGGCAGTTTCGTTCTGAAAAAAATCCGAAAATCGTAAACCGAAGGAAAAAAAGAGAACGAGACTCCGGTTGTGATTTTACAAGTTCAGCTGTTCTATGCGCAGTACACCCGCATGCACGCACTCGCCCACGAAAATGCGTGGATGCCACGTACACCCAGATGCGGCCAGCCAACCGTACAGTGGCATAACGATTCACCCACACAGTACAGTGTAGTACCAGAAACCATCAAGAAGCATGCTTTTGGTCGTTTCAGTCGTTGCACGTTGATCATGGCGTTTGTCCAAGCAACGTTGTTTGAAGCGAGAGAAAAAAGAAACCATTCTTCGCGCCGGGTTGCCCGCGTACGGATTACTACCACGTGATCGAAGCTTTGTGGTATAAGAGTTCCCTCGTGGACAGAAAGAAGGTTTTTGAGGAGGCGCGGAATAAGGGGAACTCGGTGAAGAACGATCCGGAAGCAATCAGAGCTCTTCTTGCTCAGGGCGCAGATGAGAACGAAAGTCAATGCTCTTCAAAACTTATCGCTCGCTCGTTTGTTCAAGTCGAGTCGCAAACTAGCCACGTGCGGACTGTGAACGTCAGCGACGGTGATATGCGCATTGCCAAGCAGTCGGAAATATTCACTTCAAACGAGCCTCTGGATGCTTTCCTGTCCGACCTCTGCGTTGAGAAGAGCGCGTTTCTGACGGAAGAAGTTACCGGGAAGGAAACTCTAATGGCTTGGCTAAACGCCGCTGCAAGGGACTGGGCCAGCTTTTTGTCCGAGAAGCAGTGCTACGACCGCCTTGTTACATCGCGTCGGCGCAAATGCTCGAAGTTGCAGGAAGCCTTGATATGCGTGGAGAGAAACCGAAAGAGGACGGTGCAATTGATGAACGAAATCGCTGCCGTGACAATCAACAAGGCCTTACTGCTGACCGTTGCCGGGATGAAGCGCCTGACGGAGAAAATGGAGAAAGTAACGCAACTAGCGGGAGTTTTGGAATGCTTCCGCAATGCCATGCGAGAGGCGCTGCCAAGGCTGCAGGTCAAGAATGCACAGATAGCTGTTCGCGGACAGTGCAGGAGGACTGAGGACATCGTTTTGCACTGTCCCAACAGTCCTGAGATGACGTGGGAAGAGGCACGCACCCTCCTGCAAGTGGCCCAGGAAGATAACGTCGTTGGGGAACCGTTATCCGCGCAGCAGTTGCTTGCTTGCGCTGATTCGTTGCAAGAAACAAACACAGTACAGTTGAGCGAGATCCTCAATCTATTGAAAACAACCGACGATGTCCCGGCAGATCTAGGAGAGGGAGATGCTGACTCAGTTCGCTACATCCGTGTCCTGGTTGAGCGAATTGTCACTCATATGCCTGTCATGTGCGTGCACCAAAAATCAGCTGACCGTTTTATATTTGCAAACATGAGCGAATTTTCGGCGGACGCGAGAAGAGATACATTTGCTGATATTTTGTTGCTCAGTAAGCCACAGGTTGAGGGAGACCAGTAGCAGACCCAGGTGACTGCAGATCTGCCAGCTGAAGTTCAGGTCATGAACCGCCGGCCACAGCTATGTCTTGGTTGGAAGAGCTTGCACAAGCAGTACCCTGAAATACTGTAAAAGCCCAAAAATAAGTATGGCCCCGAAAATAAGTACAGCCACTGTTGCAGGTTTTTTCTACCCGTAAATAATACACCCCATTTATAAGTTCAGGTGAGAAAAATTGCAAGGTCTGCCAATATTTCCCAGCACCAAGAATTAGGAAACTTGTAGGGAAGCCCACCACACCCTTTAGTATTTGTCAATGAATTTCACCTATAGTCCATTTCAAAAATATTGGTCCCTGGGTTACATTGATTTCTTATGTGTTGCCATAGGTGCTAGGGGTCAATTTTTTTGAAATGGACTGTAGTGTAAGGCTCTTGCAGGTTAGAACAACCTGATTATAAGTTCACCCCGAATATAAGTTCATCCCGAATATAAGTACAGTGACCGTGCCAAATTCTGAATATAAGTACGTACTTATATTTGGGCTTTTATGGTAGTCAGCATTGTGACCGACTTTGTCCAAATGCATGGCTTTGCAGCTCAAGAGAGGTGCCAGTCAACTATAGGTAATTCAATGGGAGTCACACTGGCACAAATCAGAGACCACCTCATGGAGAAGATACCAATTTTGAAGACAAGAGAAATCTCGTGGACCA
>JAOWAW010101840.1:7500-15276 GCA_028565695.1 Nicola tetela
AGCCCAGGGAAGAGACATCAGCAGGTGCCACTGCATGTGACAGCAGGCAGGAGGCTACATCTACTACATGTAAGATGGCAAAGGTGACCAAGCATACCGAATCCACTGATCTTTCTTCAGACACATCCTACAGGTTTGGCTCAGTTGGCCATGATTCTGACTTGATCCTGTGGGATCTTGGTGGAGATGTGCTCAATGCACACCAAATGAGTGTCCCTTGTGGTCGAAGTTCATCGGGATTGCTGACAGGGTCATCGTTGAGTGAGTCTGCCGTGGCAACACATGGCCAGTCATCTGCCTCAGCAACAGTGCTGGCCTCTGGAGACGTACGTTCAGAGGCAGTGGATTCCAACATGGAGAATTCAGCTGCTGGAAGCAGTCCAGTGAGAACTAACCATGTTGACATCTTGGCTGAGTCATCTGTTTCAGAGACAAGCTCATCAACGTCTCGTTCTTCAGCTGGTTCACATGGTTGGAGACGTGCTGGCACACTTTTTCGTCACAGCAAGAACAAATCAATTGCGAACTCTGGAGGAGGTAGTGCTGGTAGCGGTGAGGACAGTGGGGGTGGAAAGGCTCGAAAGAAGAATATTGATGATGCAAAGACTCACTTGGAAGTTGTTGAGGTGCCACCAATATTCAGCATGGGAGAGGTGCCACTCATTCCCTGCTTAGTGAACAAGAAAATCTCTCATGAGCGACTGACAGACATAGCATTTCGTGAAGACTGCATTGTGACAGCTGCGCAGGACGGCGTTATCAAATGCTGGGCACGACCGCACCCTGTGAGTATTTCATTCAATGTAGTGTATTTCCTCAAATAAGTACTGGTGCAGTTATTAAAATCTTCCGGATGTTGATGCAGCATTTATTCGAGAGCGGGGTTTAATCCCAAACATGCACCTCCTTGACCCCGTTTTTTCTTTTTTTTTTTTTTGATTTGTTAAACCTGGCCGAAGGTCATCACAGACATACTTGCCAGGCTCCAGTCTGCTTCATTTAGGCTTAGGATGTTGCACTGGGCAGTGTACTGGTACTGGTAGTAGTAGTGCCGGTAGTCTATGTCCGTTGAACTTAGTGCATCTCCGTCTCTTGTCGACATGTAGCACGTAGTCTACACAGATGAACTTGGTCTATTTGTAGCACAAGAACACCAGAAACAAGTTTGCAAAATTGTATCTACATTTGTAGCTGACAGTTTCAGTTTCTAAAATAATATTTCTTCCATTAGATCTTTGCTAGCTTTTGGTTTTCAGTGTCAGTTTTGTTCTGTGGTACCAGAAGTTTTTATGCTTCAGTGTATTGCTTTTTAGTTTTACTTACCAAGTATCATAGCTTACAAGTCATGTACATGTACACCATCTGTACCAATGTGTAACCTGTAATTATGGTACAGATCAAAATTCAACTGTATAATCACCATGGTGATTATTCAGGGCGACGATTATTCGAGGGCAGCGTTTATTGCAATTGGTCTCTGCATGCAGTGGCTATTTGAGGGTGGTGCTTATTTTAAGAAACACTGTATACATACTGTGTGATTTCCTTTGCATTTGTTTGTTTGTTTGTGTGTGTGTGTTTGTGCATGTGTGTGCATGTCTGTGTGTGTGTTAGTGAAGAGTTGTCTTCACCTCAAAGCAGAACTTCATATGCAAAGACTGAGAAACATGCATGATGGATGGGATTGGTCTGGTCAAGTAGTATCATGCAATCAAGAGAATCAGTTGCCATGGTTACAGTCTACTCCATTTAATCTAACACTCAATACCCTGAAAACTGTTGTTATATTGGGAATTACACTATGACAAAATTCTTGTACTGCAGTATTGGGCAGCTTATCACTAGACAGCATGATATTTTGTTATAGCAAAATTGTAAATAAGCTAGTACAGTATATAAACTCTAAAAGCAGAAAATTTTAGTTGGACTTGAGTCAGTCAATTAGGTCATAAGCCTGAATTACCTAAATTAATTCTGACCCGAAGTATATTGCTTTGCCATGCTTGCAAAATAGTGATAGATTTCTATCCACAACAGTACACTCTCCATAGTTGCTGGCACTGTGACCGTAAATATATTCTGACCGAACCTTCAAAAACTGCAAATAACGGATGACAGTCAGAAGATGTGTGTTTTAACGAGTACTGGATAATAACAGACCAAAAGATGATGTAATAATATCAAAAATTATGTGATAATGAATTACACTGTATTGAGAAATGCTCACAATGAAAATAGTCAATTTTTTATTGAAGAATAGAGAGTTTGCCCCCACACCCACCTCGAATATAACTAGTAGCTAGAGATGTTGGATAAGCAAGTTGCAGTTTTTTTCTTATCTTAATCAGTGTGAACTATATGTATATCCAGAACAGAGCAACTGAGTACGAAAGTGTGCTTATTGTGCATGGTTGTGTACAGGTTTCAACACCTCCGACATCATTAATATGACACTTCAAATCCTGATCCGTAGAGTGAGCAAGCTAAATGAAACCTTCTGTACATTTGCAGTCTATACAATGTTGATGTTTATTTTTTGTTGTCGAACAGCTCATACATATTGTACATATGCTGATCTATTCCCGTCTTAAAATTTAATGAAGACTCATGTTTCAAGTCATGTTTAAAACGTTCACCTTGACATATATTATACCCACAGTACTGTCTTACAAGGACCACACTATGTTATATTCTTGTTATGGTGTGCTGCCAAAGTTTTTTTTTCTTTTTTGGAATGAGGTTGGTCTATTAGTAGGTTATCCAGACTTGGAATGCCGATGTTAGCCTGACTTGTGGAGGCATTGAGGATGAATGCTGTTTATTTTCAAGTTTGTTAACTGGGCGCTCACACTTTTTTTCTGAGAGATTAGCTGTCTCTACTCAGTGCAATTTGGTGCTAACTGCAATGGCACTATTGATCATCCATGTCAGGTGTTCTATGAACACCTGTAAGAAAATGTTGGTCTTTTTCCGTAGCAAACGTTCTGACCAGCCTCATTTTATGTTTGGCCTTTACGTACTGGACAAAAATGCTATTCAAATGGTGTACTAGTACTAGCATGTTAAGGAAGAACTTTCTTTCTTCCTTGATTAAATTTAGGCCTTTGGAGGTAGGGCCAAAAAATTTGAACTCAGAGTCAGTCAAGCCAGTTGTCTTCCCCCATAGGCCCCAAAGTTCTTGGCTGTGTGTGCAGCTCGTAAAGTACTCTGCAAGTATAGATCACTGTTCTGCTGCTGTCAACCTCCCTCATGCTGAGAAGTCATTTAAACCAATGAAAATCACACCAGCAAACTCAGATCTTGTCACCATTGATATATTATATTATATATAAATATATATATATGTATATGTTGTATATATATTATGTGTGTATGTATATGTATATATATATGTATATATTATTACCCAAGACTGAGGAAATACCAGCCTATATTTGCCCAAGCCTACTTATTGACCAAGGTGCAGCTGGGGTCAATATGGCGAGGGAAATATTTGGCTGGTATTTCCGAGGCTGAGAGTAATGAGCTTATCCCAGTAGATTAGCTAAAAGGCTGTCTCAGAGCCCTTTCTCGCTCGTTTTTGAAGAACTCAATACCAAAAGAGAGCATGTGGCAACTGTGCGACCCAGGTTGCAAGTGCTCTAGAGTCACTTTTCACCGGCTGTTGGCAAGCAGTCCCAAGTGGCACAGTCGTTAGGAGCTTGGCTTTCGCTCGAGCAGTCTTGGTTCAAGCCCTCTCCTTGACTGCATTTTTTCTTCACTGATTTTTCCTTCTATTTCTTTCCTTTCATTTGAAGTTGACAATGTGTGACAGAGTACTGTTAAACTCTAGTCATACTTTGGTTCTGATTTCTAAAAAAAGGAGGCAATATTTTGCATATTATTGCCTACTTAAAAGATGAAATATCACGGAATATTGCCCACTTGTGAAATGTATGGGAGTAAATGGGACTTTGGTCCAAGGTTTGCAGTATTTCAGGGTTAATCTGGGATATATATATATATATATATATATATATATATATGTATGTATATATCAGTGTTCTCCCCAGGATTCTGTAAAGGGTGGGGTCAGGGGGCGTTGCCCCCTGAAGCTGAAGCCTTTCACACAATATACCCTTCCTAAAATGTCAAATATGAGAGAAAAATTTCCTGTCTTACCATTACTCCAATGCTTTTCAAAACAACAGATGATGACTGTGTGTGTGTGTGTCCAAAGAAGAACTATTTAGCAAAAGGCATACAAAGCACATAACTCATCATCAAAGCAGAGACCATAGAAAAAAATTACAGAAGAAGTATGAGTGTTTGACGCTTAGGAGTCAGACAGAACAGCAGTAAGCGTTGTTCTGACAAGGGAACTGACACAAGCTTGCTGAAGGGCAGGTCCTCCAGGTGGACTTTAACAGACTGCAAAAGAAAATTTAACAATGTAGGAAAATGTTCAGGAAGAATGTGGGGAGTTCTAGAGATAAACTAGAAAGCCTCACAGCATCAAGTTATCATAATTAAGAAAGAAGTCATTACTTGAGGACATTGATCCGTCGGTTCCGAGCGTTGGACCACTTGTCACATGCAGCATAAAAACTGAAATCAGCCGGCTCAGGGCCTTTAATTGAAATAAAAAGAAGCCACTGCAAAATGTTGAAGGACAGCCAGTTGCGAGGAAGGGTCTTGATCCGATTGACTGCTGAAAACCCTCTCTCACAATCAGCAGTGGAAGATGGCAAAACCAAGCCCACGCCAGCAAGTCGTGCCGGGTTGGGGTAGAGCTCATGAAAGATGTTGCAGGCCAATTTTGCCATTACCTCAGCAGCATTGGACTTCCGCAGTTGCATTACGGTCTTGTCACTTGACGAAATGGCTGCATGGAGAGACTGCCACTCCACCTTGACTGCAGCTGCATCAACGTAGGTGGGAGCAAAATGCTCACAGAGAAAGTTGATTTCCTCATTGCCATGGGTGCTGACTTTTGCTTTGTCTTCAGGAAAGTCAAGCCCAAAGAAAATGGTGAAAGAGCTGATTACTCCAGAGTGGGGAAATCTGCAGTTGAGCTGATCAATTATGGCCCGTAGAAATGGCTGCTCAACCTGTTCGACAAAATCATCGAGCTGCTTCTTGGTCGGCTGCTGGACACTGTAGCTGGCCAAGGTCTCTAGCTGTTCATCCAGGCTGCTTAGGAAAGAACCTCAGCGCTGAGTGAATGACTCGATGGTCGCCTTGGTGCCTTCAACTAGGGTCTTGACGAAGGTGCAATTTAAATTCTTTCTCTGGAAGCTCTTTGACAGACTGGCCAAAGGAGGCAGAACATCAAACAGAAGGAGTAGCGAGCCAACAAAGCTGAATTACTTGCAGATAGTGAGCAAGCCCAAAGCCTGTGCTTCATTGCGCTTGGTTGCCTCTCAGTCTAGGCTGGAAAGGACTGCTGGAAAGGAGCGACGCAAGGCACTCGCCGCCAATGAATGGCTAAGCCAATGCACGTCTTTAGCTTGCTTAACCTTGAGGGCAGGGTCATGCAGTACCTCTTGAATGGCTGCTAAACCAGTGGTGCAAACAGCTGAATGGTGGTAGAAGTTAAAGAGTTGTGTGAGTGTCGACTTGAACTGCTTGAGGTATGGCACTTGGTCTGCTGCCTGGGCAGATGCCAAAGCCAGTTGATGGGCAACACAGTGATTGTTGATCAGGTGAGGAATGTCATCCTGAAACCAAGTTGTGACACCTGTTCGATGGCCAATCATGACAGCAGCACCATCACTGCCAAATGCAGTCATTTTCTGCTTCATGTCCAAACCTTCCTCCTTCAAGCGCTGCACCAAGGCATCATAAATGGTCTTGGTGGTACCAATAGCAATCTTTATGATGGACAGGAAGGATGTGATCACTTCACCACTTGCGATGTACTTTCCAACAGGTAGCTGCACACTGTCGTGTCTGTCGACTCATTGATCATCAATGCGAAGCATGGTGAGGCTTGAAGGTTTGTGGTGATCTTGTCCTTCAAAACGCCACCAAGTGCCATCACAGCCTCTTGAACAAAGCGCTCTGAGGTGTATGAAGCATTGTGGCCTTTGTTCACCTCATCCAAGAACTCCACTCCAAGGAGCTTTGCCAGTTCCACCAACGAAATGTACTTGGTTGTGTGGGCAATTAATTTTTCTTCCTTGCAGAGCCAATAAAGGCATTTGAAGCGTCCCACCATAGCTCGCCGCTCAATTGACACCACGTCATCTAACTGTGCTGCAATGTCACCAGTCTTCTGCTGCAGCCCTAGTTCCGTTTCGTCCTTGAATGCCTGAATGTGGCTGGCAGAGTTAGCAAGGCGCTGAACTGAATCACGGGTAAAGCTGCTGCCGTGACGGGATGTCAGTCCATGGTGCTTTGCCAGTTGCAACTTTCACAGGGCGTCGACTGTGTTTGCGACACAACTGACAGAGCATTCTGGATACGTTCTTGTCATCCCCGTACACTACTTCACTGATCCAGGGGAAGTCCGTCCGCCAACGCATGTCGAAGCCGCTCTTTCTGTGCTTGCTCCGTGGTGGTTCTGGGGCTGGGAGTGTCTTCACGCGTTTCTAGGCGCATTTCACCCAGCCGTCCAAAGAGTTGGTTCCGCTGGCCGTTCAGAAGCGTAGGGAAGCAGAGGTACGAAGTGGTTCAGGTTGACGAACCCACTGGTGATGTCCGCAGCAGACAACTTAGACCACATTATGTGAACCCGCTCTGTTTTACTGGTCTCGGCGGTGAATGAAGGGTCTGTCTCCGAGAGGGCTAGCGGATGAACGACAGTGTTGAAAAATGGTCGAAGTCGCTCGTTCACCTTCGGATAAACTGCGACCACCGAAACTCCGAGAACGGTCGACAACGCACACAGGTGAGGAAGGCTAGCGTAAGTTCCTGACCTCTTTGCAGCGACGCCTTCCGCCTCCAATGCAGTCGACAGGGCACGTTCATCTCAATCAGCCGCTGTCGGCGTCTTACCACGTGCGGACTCGAATAGCTCCAGCGAGCGGTCGGAGAACATAGACCCGAGGAGATTTCCTGGTTCGCAACCTCCAATTTTTTGCGCACATCAACGAGCGTGCAACGCAAGGAATAAACAATAGGCCAGCCTGTTGTCGATCAGTTCCTTTGCAGTTCTTTGCCGAAGGTCGAGATGAGCGTCTTCTGTTCCATAAAAAAGCAACGACGCAGACCTAAACAAACAGTTACTGTTGCCATAGACCTTCACTGGCCGTAAACCTCGGGGTGCAAAAATCGGGAAAGAGCTTGGAAGCCACGTCGTCAAGCGTAAAACTATCATAGCCTTCGCGAAGAGCTGCCGGGTGTGCAAAATTTTCGATGGGCTCCATTTTCGAAGCGCAATCAGTTTCAACAAAAGCAGACCTTGCAAACCACAAATGGCTCCGCTTGGAAGTACTTGTCTTGCTAGCCTTCTGCATGCAGCCATCGATATCCCGCTTTTAGAACTAACGCTCTGTACCCACTCGCTCCGGCTACATGCATAAATGTAGATGCTACAGCTGCATATCGTCCTACGCTACGCACAGTAGATGTACATGTACATACGCCCACTGTTGGTCAAGTGTCGCACTCGACCGCTAGCCTCGAACCCGGCCCCACCTGGCTGTTTTGATATGACGTCAGCGCCGGGAAAGGACCTGGAGGCCAGTTAAAATAAACGCACTCTGATTGGCTGAGTTCTTGGGATTCCCCAACGCTTTCGGGACTCTGCCACTTCCGATAGTCCAAATTTCCGCGACGTGACTGTTGCGCAAA
>JAOWAW010101851.1:0-15273 GCA_028565695.1 Nicola tetela
TAGGTGTTAATCAGAGGAGTGAGCATGTTAAGGGGACTTCTTTTGGCGATCTGAGCACATGCTGAAAAAATCTTGGCCGTAGGTGTAGACGTTTGAGAGATAATTTTTTGCCCACAGGCACTGGCTTAACTGACCTTTGAACGACCAAACGTTCGTCTGTCTGATTATGTGTTGCGCTGATCTGCGACGATACTGAGCAGTTATGTTCGTGAATGACGTTTCCTATGTATGTTACTGTTGTTGTTGTTGTTTTATTTTATTTTACTATTGCATGTGTAATCACGCAAAAAAGGGAAGGATGTAGTGTTTGTATGTTTGTACCATGTAGTTCAATGATTGACCTTTGTACTCATACGGATTGTTTTGTAGTATTTATTATGCTCTGATGTTATGCAATAGGTAAGTTTTGGTTCTACCATCATGGCGAGTGACTGTGGTGTTGTTTATTGAAAGCTGTGCGTGGTAACGTAAGAACTCAACAGTTCCCACATTCTCGCAAATTTCCCTTCACGGTTGGGGAAGTGGGATTCTTGACTGTTCATGACAGGAACAATTTCTTGAGTAGGTTTTCTGTGACTGGTGACATACCGGCAAGTTTACTCTGAGTGAGCCGATAAGAGCAGCTCTGATGTTCTTCTCAGCGGCTTCTATGTCTCACAACTGCAAAGCAGTAGATTCCGCAACTCAACATATCTCATGGGTTTAATCTAACTTTTTAGTCTCCTTTCTCAAAAGTTGCTCTCTGATCTTTAAACCCGTAATGCCAAAATTGCTTCTGTGCCTCAGAATTTCTGGCGGTGTTATCGTATTTAACGGGCAGCTCGAGGCCAATAGATGAAGTATGGTCTGAAAATGATTATAGGTTTCTGCTGTTCTTGGTGGCGACGATAAAACTGGTACCTTTTGAAAAGTCCATTTTTTCGTCTTCGGCAGTAGTCTTTGATGTGTATTAAGACTTAGTGCAATCTTCTTTGCGTCTGCTCCTGCAAATCATTGGAAATTTTTGTAGAGCTGGTTTCGTCCACAATAACTGTTAGCAGACTAGGGTTGCCACCTGAACCGTCTTCTCTGTCTGATGGCTTTGAAAGTACTGCACTGAATATAGCAGGAGCACAACGTGCCCCTGCCCTCGATATGGTTAGCAACACAGTAGATGTAAAAAGAGCGGCAATAAGCATGTTTCTCCTTTTGTTACTAGTAGGCACAGTACACCATATGTCACAAGATGTATTGTCTGCTGCTGCTACTTGACTTGGCTTACTACAAGAAGCTTAGTGTTATACTGATATGTAACGATCTGTTCATTCTGCAGGTATACCTCTGATAGCTCTAAATGTACCTATTGTTATCAGTGGTACAATTGAAGTATATGCAACGTCTTCACGGTAAGATTATCCATTCGTCTTGAAAATACTGTTAATTATAACTGGAAGAGGCTCTTAACTGACTACATGATTGCTACAGGCAATTTTTGACGGACTGCCTATAGAATTCTAAGACGGCGAGAAACGGATGGAACCAAGTATTTGCACACAGCTTTCCTCTCTAGCAGCATTAGCTACGTAATGAACTACTTTCTAGCTCAGAAGTCATCCCTGTTCTGTCTTAGCACCAGCGTTCTTATAAAGGAAAAAGGTCTTTGCTCTGTTGTCTGAGTCTTCGCCTGGTGTAGTCTTGGGGCAGACTTTGCATTATAAAGCCAAACATTCAGATAATGGTCTCACACAAAATGAAGGACTCATTTTCTGAGGTTCTTCTAGATACTTTATTTCAATCTTTGGCAAGATCAAAAGGCATAGTATCTGGGCCTCGAGTTCCGTAAACAGCAAAGTGCGGATGCAGGGAAGCATACAACAGTAATTGTAGAAAAGATGACAACAATTGAGTTTGATTCTATTTGCAACAGCATGCGACACCGAACAGAAGGAGAGCCATTTTGCAACAGCATGAGCAGGTACTTGTAAGACTACTGTGAGTGGACATCAAGACAGGGGAGAGTACACATTTGTGCTAACTGCCTCCGCAGCTGAACCGAAGAGACATGAAGAGTATAGCATGCTGGTACAGAATAGAAACATCTGCTAACTGCATTTGAAGCCCTCTGCAGTTCGCATAGGCCTGACAAGAGTGAGGTTATAGGTACCTAATGGCTTTGATTGTTCCACCCTCCAGTCTTTTGTTTGTTATCACGTACTTAAGAAAGGGTTGCTGTCTGAATTTGTTATCCTAGAAAGTACCGTTGGCAATAATCACTGTTTGCTTTATAACTCCACATAAGTACTGGGATGGTACAAAATTAATGGCCCCATCTCTTTATGTTACACTTCTTCCAGCTGCGTTCTGCATCAACAGGGTTACTTTTGGTCACTAGCAGTGGTACCTATTGCTCTCCTAACAATAATCGCTCTCACCACTCTACTGCGTATAAGATTCCTACAACCAAATGCTAATGCAACCCCGTCACCATTACTTGGCAATGGATACTCTGTTATCTATGCAATGGTGCTTTCTGCTTTCCTAATGGCTGCTAATTGGACTCTTTGTCTGGTCTTCCTGATGGTGGAGACTGCTGGGGTTGGAGTTTTATTTGCTATCAGCAACCTTTTCCAAGGCTCATTGGTGATTCCATTTATTGTTTCGGTCAGTTTGGGCATTTTGAGGAAAAACACTGTTGTGGAGCTTAGGCTTCGTGACATATTATCATGGTGGTCGCATCCAAATAGGAAGGTCAGTGGTTGGAAACTCCAAACAACAGACCAGCGATGTGTTTTGTCTTCCCCATAAACTGCAATTGTTAGCTAGAACTTACTCTCTGCTCTAGCTGATGGCAGCTTTTTGTAAAATCTCCAGCCTAAGGGAATCATGCATTCAAATCATGTGGCTGAGGTTATGGTAGTCTTTTGTGCGGCAATAACAATTCAGTAACTTTTACATTACATTTTATTAATTAAAGTGACTGCGATATGAGTCTACAGAAACCAAGCGCCTAGCCATGACAACAGGATTATCAAAACCGCCGGCTTTGTGATGCACATGCAAGAGAAAGCTCATGACCGGCAAAGCACAACCCGAGCCATGCAGCGACGAAGGTTGTGATGCAGCCTATCGTGACCAAGTGTCGAGTCTAAGAATCAATTTCGCAGAACCTTGTCCTAACCTTGAACGGCGTGGTTAAGGGGTTGTGATTGTGCGTGGGTAAGGTGTTATGATTCGAAAATGAAAACATCTTAGATGATAGGCGGATCGAAACAGTGACTTTACGTGAGTTGTGTAAAAATGGCTTCGTGGCACTTTTGATGAACTCCATTCATGTTTATGTACATTTACAAACCTCTAAAGGTCACTATGGTGCCAATGTCTGCATCTGCAGCAAGCTGATCCACTACCAGAAGATAAAGCATTATCGTTTATGCCGGGCATTTGGTTGCTGCAGTTACAATCACTCTCTGTGTTATCTGACCCAGTTAAAGGTGAAATAGTATGGTTTTGGTTCTCTAAATCATAAGCAGTTTTCATCGATCTTATGATTGGAAACGGATTCCACTATATAAATCTATCTGGGTTAGGTAACTTCAGTTTTTGAAGGAATAGTAATGGTTTCCTATCCACATTTCGACTCTCACATATTTTATATCTCCAACAGAACACAGAAACGGAAAGGAGACTGGATACAAAATCAGCAGTTGAATATATTGCAGCATCTTTGACTTGGTTAGTAAGCCCAGTTCCTCTCCTTGCAAAAGATCACCTGCAGATATCTGGACCAATTGGCTCCGGACAGAATGGGGTAGTTTTCAGCGGTGTCCTTAAGAATAATTTCAACACTGCCCAGCCAGTAGCAATTAAACAACTGAAAAAAGGTGGGTTCTTCTATGTTTGGAAATTAGCATCATTGATACCGCCAAGAGCAAATGAGCTAAGTAGGAATTTACATAAACTCTAGAGATGTCATGCGTACAGCCCTGCAAAAGTCCCACTTCTACTAGGCAGGCGTTGTCAGATGACTCTTACATTCTGCGAGAAATATGAAGAGGACACACGCAGGTGTGCATATTATCATCTGTGAAATACACCGTGTTGTAAGGGGCATGTAATCATCAATCTTCCTAAGAGTTTGTTGAGGGCAACATGGAGTCTGTGGTTTCCACAAGCTAACAGATAAGATCAATTAGCCAGATTTGACAGTATTTCTCCAGCAAGATGAAGATATTCAGACTTTTCAGAGGTCTGTGGAACAATTCAAACTTTAAAAGGCAACTTATAACAGGGATATGATATTGATTCTACTACAGGAAATCAATCCTCTCTCGCCAACTTAGAAAGCTTCATGGAAGAAATCTTCATAATGCAAAAGTTGGAACCCCACCCAAACATTGTGCCACTTCTCTTTGGTGGAAACTATATTTGTGAGTTTCAAGCATACTATTTACTGCTGAAAATGATCTTAAGAAAACATTATCTAGAGTATTTCTGAATTTTAGCATAGATTGATCTCACAGCTGGTGGCTGCCAAGCAAGAGATATAGTGATAATACTAGCTTGCAGTGCCTGATTTGGCAGATGGCAGAAAAGTTTTCCAGACTGAACTTGTTGATATTCACCTCATTGACTTGCACATTTACAGAACACTAAAAATGGCATAAATCAGTTCAAAAAAAGCATCAAGAATGCAACAGGTTAACACTATCATTTTCCTTGTGAAACAAAATGTGTTATCATAAGAAGCTCTGTAAGAGTTTTAATTTTTAAATTAACAATCACACTTCATGGGTTTCATTCTTCTCCGTCCAGCAACGCCCATAATGTTACTTGAGCTGATGTGTGAGGGTGACTTGAGAAAATTTCTCATACGGCAAAGACCAAAGGCAGACATGGAAGATGACCTGTACACAACAGCTGAAAGCATTGAAGGATCTCTGTCTCCAAAGACCTTGCTTGACATCGGCCGACAAGTCGCCAAGGGAATGACACATTTGGCTCAATATAACGTAAGCCCTTTACCTCCTCATTGACCCACAAAATCATGCGGATTTTCGCAGAAATTTCTCTCTCAATTGATGCTACAGATTGTTCACCGGGATTTGGCGGCTCGAAACATTCTTGTGCGCTGTTCAAAGAAAGAACAAGTTCTGGTGAAAATTTCTGATTTTGGATTGGCACAACAGCTGCGTAATGATGGCATTTACCAGGCAGGAAAGAATGTAAGTGTAGACTCCAATAGCCAATGTAACAATTCCATATAAACATGCCAGATGTTTTGACTTTTTCTGTCCAGGAGTTGTTGCCCACAATGTGGTTGTCATTGGAAGCACTCAGGAAACAAGTCTTTTCATTGAAATCTGATGTGTAAGTCAGTTGCTTTCCTGTATGTGTTAGGGCACATATATCTTAATTACTCATGTGTTTATCTCTGAGTATCTGAGCGATAAATCACTGACTTGTACTCCCCTGTGCAAAACTTAACAGATTAGAAGCAGAATGCTGGAAATTCAAGTACTTTTTTTGTTATTTAGTTGCAGGTCACAAAATCAGCTAGAATTTATTTCTCCCTTACAACTCCACATCTCTTAAGGAGTTTGAGTAAACAAACAAGTTCTGTGTTTGGCTGAGTGATCAGAAGATAAGAAGGAGAAAGGACTGAACAAGGTGCATGGGAAACTCAAACAGGAAAGAAAAATGTGCGTGCATGAGTGCTCAAGAGAAGGAAGAAATACCAGCAGACTTCAGTACCATCAGAACTGAGAGAAGTCACTACCTACCCAAACCTTTAATACCAAGAAAAGCTTGGTTTATTTTTCTCTTAACAGCAATTGACGACCATTGCTACTGTAGTCTTCCGTACTCTGCAGAATTATAGGTATCTACACCCTAACTGCTGTGGTTCACATAAAATGAAGGAAAACGCTTTCTGTTACAAACCTGGATTTGTGCATATGCACCCCTTATTGTAGTGAAACTCCTTGTGTGGAGATAAAGCCAATCACTTCGTATCAGACTTGAACTCCAGACGAGTAACATTTGATGTTAGTTTTAGTATTACTTCACTCCATCTAAGAAATGCCAAAGAAACAAAGATTAGGTGAAGCTTTAAAAACCGCATGTTTTCGCAGGTGGTCTTTCGGAGTTCTCTTCTGGGAAGTAATCACGATGGGTGAGTACACTAATCCTCACTTCTACACTGCATGCAAGCACTATTATTAAACCTTTGCAGGATTTTTTCTGGACAAATTTTCTTTCCATACTTCACAGAAATAGAAAAAAAATATTGCCCAGCAAGTTGAGTTAATCATTATTTTGTTACAAAACATTTGAATTTGAAAAGGGACTATCTTATTACATTTTTTTGAGATTAGCTATTCCAATCTGACATGCAAGAGCACATGTCCTATGACCATATCCAAGTTCCTCAGTTTGCAAAAAGCCTTATTCTGTGTGCAACGTGCAACTGTCCCATACCTAGGTAAAAGTCACACCACCCTTGTACAGCCAATCTTCTTTAAAAAATAATGGCCTGGAAGTGATCACTTTCTGGACTATCATGATACCCCAGACCTAAACTTTTGGAATTTTCAGATTTCTTGGAGAAAGTACAGGAAATGACTCAACAAATGCCTTTCTATGTCAAGAAACTTGAAAATTACAAGAATAAGGGAATCTCCAAAGTAGGCTATGCATATTACTTGTTCAACTCTGCAGCAGCTTGGGGATGGGCTGATCAAATCAACTCCTCACCTCCAGCGTTTTTCGAACATTCTGAGCAGCTCCAACTTCGCTACTCATTTAACTTCGGTATTTACAGGGCAGACTAGGGGTTTTGAGAAAACCTTGGGAAAAATTCCTTCATGGGTTTCTTCTTACAAGACTACTTTGAAAGACTAGGGCAAATTTCTCGCTTTCTGCCCTGAACTGTCTGTGACTTAACTCTATTGCAACCAGGCATTTTGGGGGTTTCTGAAAGCCAGGAGTCCCTTTGGGTGCCCTCTTGAAAACTTTGTTAAAACGTTTACCAGTGGAACAATTTCTTGGTCAAAAGCTTCCTGTTATTTATTAAACTGTCTAAAATAGTTTTAGTGGAAGGAAAATACTGTAGGCTTAAAATAGGAATTGAAAATATTTTAAATTGGTCAGATTTGAGGGTTGTTGTAGGTCACTAACAATTATAAAGGAAAGGTAAGGTATTGGATAGAGTGATCATTGCGCAAGTGGCTTTGAATCTCATCAAAATGTATATGCAGGGGAGGGGGGAGGGCAAAAGGCCCAACTGGCTGCAATTGAGTTAACTTCCTGATAAAATAAATAAATAAAAAGAAGTTCAGGTTCAAAAGCTTCATTACTCTTGAAAGGTAATGGCCAGGAGCATTGTTAGCTTCAGTGTCAAATCATTGAGGCCTAATCCAGAGCTGTCTCCCATAGACTTTATGTGGTAAGTAACTATTACAACATTCCTGGTGGTTGAATACCTCTCATGAAACACTCCCTTCAGTAAATGGGTCACCATTGAGTAACAGGCAACTGGGTATTCGTTTGCCTTCTCTTGGACACATGAAATGGCTGATGGCAATGAACATATGGATCTGTGCTATAATAACCACGGTAGAACAGCCCTGCAAGAAAATAGGTTATTCCAGGAATATCTCCTGAAACGGGATCAACTTTTCATTCAGTGCACCAGCTAGCACAATTGTCAAAGATTGAATCATGTCATTCCTGACTTTAATCACCTGGATGCACACATAAACTTTGAAGCTTACTAGGCAATTTAGCCAGGATGCGAGCATGAGCTGCGAAGCTTGCTAGAGAAATGAGTGTTGACATTTGGCATGTGGTTAGTTGGGCATTATCTCTGCTCAATTGACCGGATGTATTGGTTGAATAAGATGCTGAGACATTTGTAAAAGAAGCAGCTTGCTGAACAGCATCTCTAGAAGGAGTGGATACGTAAACCTGGCTCCATTATATTGGTGCCACTAACAACAGTTGCCTCTCGTTGTTGGGCTTTGTCTGGGACTCGGGAAATAGGGTTCCACAGTGGGTTTGCCTGCCTGGCTGTGCGGATCCAGTTCAGTGTGAAACCACCGCAACAGCTTTTAAGTCCATTTTCCAACTCACATATGGTGGGAGCTGACATGTAGGGTGCCCTGCAAATATTTCCACTTCTAGCAGTCCAAATTTGGAGTTGGTGTTTGTCAGGCCTGTTGTGCTGTCCATCCTGAGAAGGATTGATATGTTTGATGGATTCTTGTCCAAGGTTTTTATTGCCAGGAATGCTGCTATCTGTCCAAGACAGTTGATATGTATGCCTGCTTCCACCAAGGACAATGGTCCTGAATGCACTGTCTCGCATTGAACTCCCCAAGCCGTAATCAAGGCATCTGTTCCTATGAGTAGGTCCAGGATGGTCTTCAGAACTGACTTGCTGTTCCATGACTGAAGGTGTTCTACCCATTTTGGCAGCTCTTCTCAAGTGTCTCTGTTGAGAGGTCAGAGCTCCAAATAATTTTGATCAGACTCCAAGTTCAGTTGCAGACACTTCTGTAGATGTCTGTAAAACAAGTGAGCCAGCCTCATAGCGTTTGCTGCATGGACAAGCTTCCCAAGCAACTTCAGAATTTGGATTACTTCTGGAAAGTCCATGTCTAATAGGGACTCAGGCTTGTCCCTTCATCTTTTGATCCTTGACCCAGGCAAACAAAGTGTCACTTGCAGAGACCCTACAACAAGTCTGAGGAAGTCTCAGACTAAGTGTCAGACAATTCTCACAGATAATCATGAACCATATGTTCTCCAAAACAAAGATCAGGCACATTGTGCATTTGTGTGTCATTTGTTTGTCCAGTGCCATTATCAGAATGCCATCAATGTAGATGATCACTCTCAGACCTAGAGATCTCCATCAATCCCAATATTTCCACATTATTGCCCAAACTAGAGTTTGAGGGAAAAGTTAAAAAATCCTGTGCATACCTGGGTTCTGCTTGAGACGACAATCCGAACAAATCAGGTGTCTATCTCAAAGTAGAAAATCTAGATATGGTAAGGGAAGTTGATTATTTCCTAGCTAGAGATCACTCCAGCTCTTACCAACAGTCAGTAGCTTTAATCTCATACAATCCTATGTCATCTAAAAGGTCTGACTGTATTATCAGAGTAGTGTAGGGATAAATCGGCCTTGAAGGATTTTTTCCTTGAAATTCGTGGAACAACCAGATCACCCCGTGCAGGCCTTAAAGCATGCTTTTCCAAACATCAATGGAATTATTCCTACAACACACACTGTGAGAAAGGGGAAAAGCTTGTGTTCACATTGTTGTGCCGGAGTTCTTAACAACAAAGCTAATATTATAAAGTTTTGTTGTTTTCCGATCTGTCACCTACAGGCAACAAACCATATGTTGGAATTCCATGCCACCAAATTTTGAATCAACTTAAAGATGGTTATCGTCTTGCGAGGCCAAAACACTGCAAGGAAGAGATGTGAGTAGAACCACTGTTCTTGGGTTAATGGCAGTGATCAAAGCTTGGATTTTAACTCCGTTTACTATTGGCCTTTACAAAGGACTATCGGTCCCCATAAATATCCTCTAAATTGATTTAATCATCCTTCACCAACTGGTGAAGAGACCGCACTGAAGAGGATATAGCTAGTTTCATTCAAGGATCAGAGTTCCTCTTGACTAATAGGACCGTTCCAAGAAAACACAAAGCTAGCACTACAAATTTTGAACATAAAGACACACATATTTTGATTTCTTAAAGTAGAGGCTGAAGATCATTCTTTCATTAAGGAAATCCTGAATTTGCAGCTGCGTTGACTCTCCTCTTTTATGTTTTATAATTTTAGTCAGAGCAGCAGTATCAATCATTGTGTGCAATTCTAGTGAAGCTCAAATTTCTCTACCAGCGCTGAAAGTACAACCAAAATTCCTGTATAAGTTAAAACTGTTGTTCACTTCTTGAGAAGCCCATTTGAGGAGAAATTGCTCAAATCTAAAATCTGTTGAAACTATGTGCCTTTGAAACAGACATATTGAGATTTCCTGGTACAACCCAGATCTGAGTTTTCTGCATTAGGCCAGGTAACTCCACGTCTTTAGCTGCATGCTCGTGGTCGTTAGCCATGACCATTTTTATTCAACCGGGGCAAACTACCAGCAGGGTGGTGAGGTATTCTACTGATTATTCGATCTTTCTTTCTTTCCTGTAGTGTATAGCTGCTTAGGCTGACCAATAAGAGAAGGGAGGGCTAATCATCTGGGCACTAGAATCCACTAATGTGTGCAACTCAAGCCAGGAATAACATTGACTTCTGTCTGTTGAAACTTTGAAGATGTCTGTTCTCAAACACGTTCTTAGCCAGCATGATGTTTCCTGTGACATCAGATCTGTAGCCCTCAGGGAGAAGTTTGCAATAACTCCCCTTTGCAGGAGAGAATATATACATAACGAAAATCAATACTAAAGATCCCGGTGCCCTCTCAAAACCAAAACAGCGCCATTAAGCGGTAATGCCACATAGATAAGGTCAGTGGGAGTTTTCCCCACTTCATTTGCTCTTGAAAAACTCTCTATTATTCAGGTGAGATTTAGTTTGGAAATCACGGCAGGAATATTAATTTTTGAAAATGAAACAAATCAGCTCCGAATCAACTGCTCTGTTCATGCTAAATGAGTCATTTCTGTAAAGCACTGCATTATTTTGGCTTTTTGACTAATTTAGCTATAGCATGCTGCTGAGTTGCTGGCAGGAGGAGCCGTGTAAAAGACCAAGTGCTTCAAGGCTGGAGTACATTTTGGAAAGTTTTCTGGATGATGAAATGGTAATGTCCCTTGTGAGATATTATGCAGATGGTTGCAATCACATGCACGGTACCATGCAGTGTTGCGGAATTTATGCAATGTTGCAGGTGATGAGAACAAGACGATGCATTGTTGTGTGGCTGTACTGTCATCTCACATGCAAAAAGATAAAAAGGCATATGTAACCACGATGACAACTCTGCACTAGAAGACTAAATCAGTCGGATGCCTGAACACTTTATATGCAATTAAGCCAAGGAAATGGTCAGCTTCAATGGATGGCTGCCTTCCTTACTTGACATTGACATTCTGGAATATTTACTTTGTCAGAAGAAGCAGCTGACTCATAGATTTCTTTAGCTTATCAGGCCATGGTTATGCCTGAAACACTAGATTTACATATGGAATTTCTTAATAAATATAGGAAATAAGAGACACATACTGCATAGGCAATTGTTCACAGTCCTAAGTTTAGATATACACTTTGCGTAGTGCCTATTCTACCTGTCAGGATTGCAATACATACATGCTCACTGTGCTACTTTCTGTCATCCCCCTCTTTTGTGATAGCCATTGATAAGATATTCCAGGAAATTTCATGTATTTCTTACTATTAATAATATTGAAAGGATTTCCCAGCAGGAATTTTAAGGCCCTGACTGAGGGATTACCAAAGAGCTAACTTACAAACATAAATAAATAAATATTCATACACATTATATTATAGTGTAGATGCTAGCATATGCATGACACTTCTGTGTGGGTGGGCCAGTGTGATGCCAATGTTGCATTAACAAAGGCCTCTTAGGTAACAGATAGCAGATGGAGTGCATAAAAGACTTCCAAAGACCTGGGACAAAGGATTAGAACAGTAAAGAACATGTAAAATGCAGAGTGTGAGTATTTGGGACAGATGTGCAGAGCTTCATTGATTTGTATCTTCTGCAGGAGTACATGAAAATAATTTACAACAAGTCAACAAGCCAAGATGGTCTTTATGAATCACCTAAGAGCACACCAAATGGTGCTCAGCTGCTGCCCCATGAGCCACTTAGACAGCCTTCCTCTGAACTGAACCCAATATTGCCAACACCACTATTTGTGACAACTCCTGATCAAGCTGCTCAATTGCCACTACCCAAGGCAAGTGGGTCATCGCTATCCACATCTTCCCTGAATGCAGCATCACCGACTCCCACCACTCTTCATGAGGCTATTAAGCTTCCACTACCTGAGTCTGTAGGATCCTGTATTGTTGACCTGAATTCAAAATCGTCATCACCAACCCTTGCGATCACTGATACAACGTCACCTATGCAGGTAAATACTTTAGGAAATATTGGGATACATGCTACCTTGCCAGATCTTGCCTCAAACAGATTCTCATGTCGCTCACTCCTGTAATAGATTGCAATGGGGTGGTCACAGACATGTACCGAGCAGTTCACTGTTTATTGTTTTGTAACTTTTGTTTCGTTATTCTTTTCATTTGGCAGTAAGATTTCAGTGATATCATTAGAAACTATACAGTTGAAAGAGCAATGTACATGCTAACTTCAAACAAGCCACTCCACCAGCCAAGAGAACAGAAAAACTGGTAGGACTTTCTATGTTTCCTTGTTTGAACATGACCACTACATGATCATAATTATGTTCTTTTTTCTATTTGATCTTGTTACAGGAGCATGAAACGTGTTTCTGACGGTGGGAAGTATTCCAAATCAGGCTGACTAAGCTGCAAACGGTGGCAAAATTGTAGCAAGATGTACACACAAAGAACGTTGAACAATTTTGTTGCCTTTAGATAGTTCTTGGTGTTGCTAAATACCCCTCTTTGGCATAGTTATAGGGTAAAGCACCTTTTCCAAGCGGCATTCAGCACCTAATTCTTTTCTCGCATGCTCCGTCCTTCACCATGTTAATTTACTGGTTGTTTCTGTCATGCAGTGAATATCTCTCATTTTTCAGTGTCTCACTCATGTCTTTTGAACACAACGGAATAAGTGCAGGATGATAAGCCTAGCCCACTAGATTAATTCTTGGATTTTCACTCTTCAGTTTCTCACACTTATGAATGTTCTCTTATTTTGGTGCATCTAAGCTTGTGTTCGATATTGATGGATACCTTGCTCAAAATTTCAGATAATTTCATCTTTGTCGCAATTGTCTCCAAGGGAGGGTTGACTTTTAATATGCAACAAAGTACATCCACTAGCAATCAGGGCAAAACAGCTTCCAAAGCATCTTGATAGGTGCAAGTGCGTCCTTTGAATACAAGCTCTATTCTACTAGAAACGCAACAAAGAAAAACACAAATCAAATGCATTCAAAACCGAATGGTCAAACAACAGCTAAACTCATATTTGGAATGCTACACGTTTTACTCATTCCTATGTGGGGATCGAACTTGCGTACAGCACCAATTCGCCTAGCAAACGAAAATCTACATCACTATCCACTTCCGCCATCACGCCATCCTCGAAAAGGGATGGGCAAAGACGGAGCTTGACGAACTCCCTTATGAACGATAGTTCAAGCAGATTTTAGAAAATATCTTCGATCATTGATATTGACGGCATATTGAAACATGAGAAAATTTGTTAGTTATCAAGGATTGAGTTTTCCATTCAAAGTTTGGGCAGGAAGAAACTTACGGTAGGTTGAATTGTAACATAGGAATGAGAATAGAAAGCATTGGCATCGCCACTCCTTATGCATTACTAGCCCTGGCTTAGTCTACGTGAGAAATTGAAGTTCTATACCCTCCCGCAAACAATCAAACATTGCATGACCAAATACTATTATTTGCAAATTTCAGTATACATCTATTTCCTAAGTGCAAAATACATCTAGGTGGACAATAGCTGCGGTTTCCATTTTGTCTTCCGTAATGTTCATACCCACTGTCAAGGTGAATCATGACCACGCACAAAGATATGTTCGGAGAAAATTAACTTCGGATATGTTCCTCGTTGGAACGTTCGCGCCATGGAAGCGAAAATGTGCCATGTGGAGTACTACAAACGTACGTGGTTGCTATAGCGCGTAAGTGTCTAATTCAGCACCATTTGCTTGCAACCTTTTCACTGTAAGGATCTTCAAGAGATTAGTGGCAATCACAGTATATTTGACATCTTCCCTTTTGCTGGAGTAATACAATATATGAAGCATTACCAATATAAGTATTGCAATTGGTACATTTTGTGCCCGTGCCGCCAGCCCTTCCCACTTTATCTCTGGAAAGCATTCCATGACATTTCAACAGCCTAATCACTACTCCATACCACATTTAAATGCAAAGTTGCAAGGCTTCTGAAGTCTTTCTTGTCCTACCAGGAAAAAACTCTTCCCGTAGATATGGGAATTTCTTTTTCACGCCCCTCTCCCCTATCACCGTATTCATAATATCACAAGCCAGCGTTCTGTGGATAAGAAAAACCATGAGATGTATTTCGTTCCCCTGGCTACGTTCGCAGCGCTTCCGGATATAATTTCAAACTTTTATCTATGACAGTAACAGAGAAACTTGCAGCCAACCGAAAATCTATGAACTGATTTTCGAAGGAAGGGATCAATGGAAGTAAGAGACGACAGAGGTAACCTCTAACAGCGAGGTATTGACGTAGCAGAACTCTTGGTTTTCCGGTGATCCTAGACATTCCTACATGATACACAACCAGTACTCAATGCCCAATACCGCCTGAGGGTTTGGGAAGTACGACTAGGACCACCCCAGGAAAATTGTTTGTCTGTATCTTCTTCCCGTTCTGTTAAACTTCATATCTCTGTCTGGGAGCTGTCCAGGAGCTAAAATGTGTTATAGCAATGCAGCAGAACAATAATCCTGACGGCAGTAGACGTTCCTCTCGATTCTTGTAGTAGACGTAGCCAATAAAGGCTGTCCTCACCATCACATGCGTGGCATTACGTACCAGTGGCCATGTTTCTTGCTCGTCATTCTCCACTCAACACTTACTACTACACAGCGAGTTTGCCATTTAACCTTTTTCCCACCAGTGTTCCCATACGGGAACATGGTCTTTTCTAGCACTTTCCTTTTCTTTGAGCAAATGGAAGGGGTTTGTAATAAATTATTGAGATAAAGAAAGAACTGCTGAACACAGAATATCCACTTTAAGATAAACTTGCTTAAACATGGCGGCAATACCGCTATCCATATTTGTACAACATTACGCAATCACAAGAAGCCATCTTTGAATGGCTCTACTGGTAAGGACAAAGGGGGCCTGCACTTCATTCTTGTAATTTAGCATTGTTCTTGGACCAGGTAATGTTACATATATACATACTGTTGCTGTAATTGAATATGTAAGTCAGTGGAGGACAAAATATTCTGGTGTTCCCATATGGGAACATCGGTGAGATATATGTAGTAGATAAATGACAATCTCTTCCTTTACTCTTTTTCACTCTGTGCATGTCCATTGTGATTTGTCAAGTGTTTGGCAGCATATA
>JAOWAW010101862.1:0-12500 GCA_028565695.1 Nicola tetela
CCCCCCCCCCCCCCCCCCCCCCCCCCCCCCCCCCCCCCCCCCCCCCCCCCCCCCCCAAAACCAGAAGGGTCCAGAAACCTTGTGAAATTTAAGGCGGCAAAACCCCCTATTGTTTTATTTGAAGAGTAAAACCAAGGTGAAGTTGAGATGAGTAAAACAACTTTCTTGGCTATGGAAGACGGCTGAAATCGACCTATTGAGATCAATATGAAAGCGTCAGTTGTGTGTTAGATGTGTATGGTGTACGCATGCCTGATTTAGTGTCCAAGACAGGGTACTAACTGTAGAAATTTCACATACTGGTACTCCTTTTTGTACTGTTTGACCAAACTGCGAATAGTCCTGTCCAAGTTTTGTAAACACGGCAAACAGCTTTTCCAAAATTTCCTTTGACTTTTTTTGGAGGGGGAGGGGGGAGGGGCTCCAGTGAAAACCTTGGAGACCACAGGCTCCTAGCCCTCTGCTACCAATGCCTATGTTTATGCCCACTTCTCAATCCTGAATGGCTCATTGACTGCTACCTGGTGCATGTATGAACAGGATTCCACATACGTGCTTGGTCAACATTGCCTGCATTGTGCCCTTGGGCCACAATTTGGTATCTTGCTCTCCTGCACATGTCTGAATCATACTTAAACATCAAGCAATCAGTTGTAGCATCTAGTCTGTGAGGTTGCTTGTTTGGTTGCTATGAAGCGTTAGTGTTATCTATAAGTGCCAAAATCAACTTTGTACATGCCTGCTTTTCTGTTAAAATCTTCTCCTAGGAGCTACCGGCACCAGTTTGCGAACCGTTCGCCTAAGCGAGATCCTACAAACACCATCAAGGGAAAGGTGTTCTGTTTTGCTGGAGAAATACACTCCTAGCGATTTGAAACATCTCAAGATCTTTCAGCGAATGTTTCTTCGGTAAGACTGCTAGGTCACAACAGGTTAGATCATCAGAAAAAAAAATAAATGTTTGACAAGGATAATTTTTCCAAAATCAGTGTGATTGAGCAGACTTTATTTTCATATCATGTTTTTTTGTAATTTCATCTGGTCTAGATTCCATGCGGAAAATTGTTTGTCAGGGTAGTCTCAACAAGGCAAATTTGTCTCTCTATTAACACGTGCATGTGATAGTGAACGTCCAATGTAGTCATCTGCCAAGCTAATATCTACAATGCTGGAAGCCAGATAGTCACCTGCTTGGTCTCTGCCAATCCCACTGAACAACTCCTCCGAAGACAGTTGGCTACATCTCCATATGAGTCTTTTCAATGAGCATGTGCATCCTTGATGACAACTGAAAGCTAGTGGAACCCTGCAACTGGCACTGCCACAGGACTAGGAATACCCCTTCTTCGCTGGCTCTGCCTATCATCACACTACTAAAGCGAGCAGTGCAGGATGACAGCCTAGCTAGGCTTTGGGTAACAAACACCAAGGCAAGCACTCTTGCTACATGTAGAAACACTAGACTGGCACCAGCTGTGCTGGTTTGTGTCACTCATCGAAGCAACAATCATCATGACAAACTTGATTGCCAGCCGTAGGCGCTGCTGGGATTGATTTAAAGGGAAAGTTCACCCAAAATAAGCCTGTCTATTGTTCGTCAAAATGGGCTTCTACTAATCTGAAAAGTTGTTTGCCAAAATTCAAGCGTCCAGATCGTTCTCCCTGACAAGCTGGAGAGTCATCAGCTTGTACTGCCATGTTATTACACAGTTGTGTGTGATGTCAGCTGTGCTTAACACTGAACACTGCCTGTTGCCTGTACATGTCTACATGGAGTATAGAGGGTCTGGGGTGCCAGCAGGAAGAAATCATTCCGATCAAGCACTAGCTTCTTCAGTTTCACTTCTTTGGTGATAAGACGAGTATACTGTGTTGTGTCAGCTGTGTGTTTGTCTCTTCTTGGCTTGGCTATGGTTCAGTGCAGTCCAAATTGTCCCAATAATAATTCTACTCTATAGGGAAGGTTGCCTTGGCACAGGTTTCCACGTAATAAAGAGCTACACAAAATGTGTGAATAGGCAATGTACAGGGTGGCACGGGGATCTAAGTTGGGTTGAACATTTGGCCTTTTGAGCCTAGGGAACTGCTGGTGTGATGACTATGAAAAGGCCAGAGATGCAGAAAAACATGTCCACAGTACAGTACTGACATTGTTTGCCCACACACTCAAAGTTCCGCTGCCTGAACCAACGGTCATCAGGAGTCTCTTCATTTGAGGCAGAAGGCTGAGAAGGAGCAGCCTGCATCACTTTTAATGATACACTACATGACATGTAGTATGCAAAGTTTTTTTATCTTCAGGTTAGACTGACTTGTAAGCTAAAGCAGGAGAAATATTAAAAAAAAGAAATGAAAAGAGACAGAGAGAGGGAGGGAGGGAATGAGGGAGGGAGAGAGAGAGGGAGAGAGAGGGAGGGAGAGAGAGGGAAGGAAAGAGAGGGAGGGAGAGAGAGAGGGAGGAAGGGAGGGAGAAAGAGAGGGAGGGAGAGAGAGAGGGAGGGTGGGAGAGAGAGAGGGAGGAAGGGAAGGAGAGGGAAGGAGAGAGATGAGATGAGATGAGATGACGGTGACAGAAATAATTTCCAACTCAAGTTCAAGGCGGACTGTGTATAGTAATATCAGGCATTGTCCCTTGACAGAGCTTACAGTATATTTCCAAATTTTAGCTCAGGGTCTCTACTCTGTATCGCTGAACTGTGCATGCAGGAATGACACTTTGCCTTCCCTTCCCAAAAAACCTGTGTGCCCACCAAGTTTACAGTCTATACACAGCAAAATGCAATGACCTGAGCAAGGAAAGAGGTTGCTTTGATTCAGTACCCATTTATAATGTAGGAAAAAAAACTTGAATATCTGAAAAGTTGTGAAGGTAGGGGTCGGTTTTGGGGTTACAGCATTCACTGTAGGCAGCGAGGCTTATCACCAGCACAAAGTGATTTAGACAGGCTGCCTCGAAGTCAGGGTGGAGAGGGATGACATTGTGCACTGCCCATCAGCGAGGCAGCAGTGCCAGCAAGACTTACATTGCAGCACAGGCAGTCAACTTTGTGAACAGGGCCCACACACTACCCACAAACACACCAGTGAAAGTTATCCATGCGCCCCACTTGTGCAGAACAAGACAAGAACTCTTTGTCCAGGTCTGAATTTGCCGACATCCTACTTTGACTGTCCTTTGCAGCTTCTGGAGGACCAGTGGGCTCTAACCTATATGAGGAAAAAAGGACGTGTCTTGTCTGCAAATATATCCAAGTCTGCTAAAAGGCACCAACAAAAGCTGTCTATCTTGGAGAATAAAAGTGGCGAAGAGCACTCAACAAACTCGATATCTCTTCCTCAGTACTACTTGTGTACTGTGTTTAGTATGTTAGACATGTATGCGGAAGATGCTAAGGAAAGCAGGTGTTACAGACGATTGGAGAATGACACAGTTGTACGAGCTGATGACTCTCCAGCTCATCCGAAAGAATGGTCTGGACACTTGTACATTGGCAAACAACTTTTCAGATTAGTAGAATGCATTTTCAACAATCTCTAGAAGGGCTTATTGTTCGGGTGAACTTCCCCTTTAAATAAAAGTAAAATAGAAACTGTGTACGCAGTACTGTCGAACGATTACTGTTTTCCAATGGCCTTACGTTTAATTGACTCTTCATCCATTCCTCCTGTGCAGGTATTTGGAAAGAGGTTTCAGTGCGCTTAATTGTGCACATATATTGTACTCCTCATCGCGTGAGTGTTTGTGCTGTTGCAATAATTTGATAGTCTTAGCTATACAGGCCATGGCAATGAAGGAACTGCATGTCATGGGATCACAAAGCATCTTTGGAGCTGTTGTTGCATTATTTTAGAGTTGGTATGGACTGGATTGGCTAAACTGTATCCTACATCTAGAGCATTGAAGGAGATCTTGGCTTGCTGGGATCATAGCCATTGTTGAATCTATCAGTGTGTATCCTGGTGTGGATGACTTGGTCTTGGTGCTACTGTTAGTCTAGAGTTCTATCTTAAGTTTACCCTATAAGTGAGATAGTTAAAGAACAGCAAGCAAAAGGAAGGAAGATCGATATGAAATTATGTACACTCCTACATTACTATATCGGCACTCCTAGTGGCCCTCTCTGGTCTTTTATCTGATAGGTTCACTGAGAGCTGTTGAGTGTTAGTTCTTCCTGAATCTGAGCCTAACTTTCCTCTTTTGTTCTGCAATGTCAATACTACCATAGTTGTGCATCATTGTCTGCATTTCTGTTACTAAACAACAACAGGCATATAGGCCAATAGTTGTTACATGTTCTGTCACTCGTCTCATCCTCTTCAAGGTTTTGGTAGTTCTACTTCTTGATGTACACTTTGTAGGAACAACTCTACTCCATCATGAGTTAGGGCTTCAGTCTGGATTGCAAATTATAATGCTGCTCCAGTTTAAGTTTGTGGATGGGCGGATCTTGAAGCTTAACATTTAGTGTATCTGCCAGTCAGTCATGTCTATGATAAAAGTATCAATATATTTCTCAAGGCTGTGGTATTGATGTGCTAGTGTAGCACCTGAATAGGAATGCAGTCTGCAGTTGTTTATAAAATGGATTGGCAAATTGTTTATAGTGTATACATGTTTCTTATTGGACTACTCTAATTTGTTGTCCATTGTTTCCTATTGCAGTCGAATTTTGAGTGTTTAAGTTCAGTAAGGCTTACACAGTTACGCTTCAAAATCTTTACACAGATAAACTAGATGTTTTCAAATCGTTTGTGACTGCCATGCTCCGTGAAGCAAAGCAATTTTGCAACTTCAGCAGTGAACAGCGATCATTTCTGCAGCCAACAGTGAAGGTACAGTGGTTGATCAGCTTTAATTTTCAAAATCACACTGGTCACTTGTTGTTAGATGCTGCTAGTTCTTCTACTTGCCACTCCTTTACCAAAGAGACTAATCTGGTATCCACAGAGCTTCGCAATGGCCTGTTTCTGTAAATAGGTGCCAGTGGATTTTATTTGCACTGTCTTTTTTTTCTTAAGTAGAATAAGAAAATACTCCACACTGAAGCTGCTGTCCCAGGTCCACTTTTTCCTGCTTTCTTTAGTCTGTTGTCAGTGTGAAAGTCTATGCTTTGCTGTTGTATATGGATATTTGAAGGCATTGTTTAAGGGAGTAGACCTCTGTGTTTAATTTAACTCTATGTGTGTCTTTTGTGCACAGTTGCTGTACAATGAGATGAATGAAGGCTTTCACCTCTTGACTTTTGACAAGGATAATTTTGAAAGAGGTCCCTATCAAGATCTTCACAAGTTGTGTGGTGAGAAAATCCACGATCTTGGGTACGTGTTTTGTGATGCTGTTGCTACCCACAACAGGTAGAGCTGTGCAGTCTGTACATGTATACTCTACATTGCTAACAGGAATGGCTCCAAATGCATATTTCATGCCCTAAAGTTTTGTGGGATTACAACTAATAAAATAGACTATGTGTAAGTGTTGTGTGCAGGGCACAGTTATCACAATAGTCTTCATGATAAAACCACACAACCAAGGCCAACCAGCTTGTATTTGCTTTCAGCTTTGGCTGGGTGTTCTGTTGTTTTTCTCAGCAATGCAACAGACAGAAAAACACTGGACAAACTGCTTGGAGCTGTTTTGAATGTTCAACTTGATGGGGATGGTGAACTGGCTGATCTTAATGATGAAGAGTATGTGTTGACACCTGATTATCTAGCAAAGGTATGCTTGTGTCCTTTCTGGCTTGACTCATTTTGGTCTACCTATCAATGAAGCATTGTTTTCTTGGGTTTCGTGGATGAAGGAAGCAATATTGCACTTCTGAAGTATACTTCATTGACTGAAATTTCCTGCAACAAGAGATGTTTTTAGTTATAGTGCTTCTTTGAATTCATTTTTGCTGTAGATGGTGAACGTTCATGAGCGGAAAAAGTGTGGAATTCCTGTCATAATCGAAGGAGAGACTGGAGTTGGGAAAACCTCTTTGGTGCAGATGTTGTCTGTGCTTTGGAACACAGCTTTCAGCAAAAGTTATCGTCGCGTCAGTAAGAACTGTGTGACTGTGCTGAGTTATCATATCGCCTATGAACTGCTTCCTGGTAAGTTCTCCAAAGAGAAAAAAACATCAGGCCTTTTTCTCACAATTTTTCATAATTATTCTATCAGTCTTGAAGTTTTCTTTAGTGCTGTTCATTATCTTGTTCTTGCTCTTCTTGTTTGTATTGTCATTGACATTCATTAACTGTTCTTGTTTTGCAGCTGATCTTCTACTGCTGCTTAGTCTTATTGTTCTCTTCCTCATCTTCTACCTTTGTCTTCCTCAACAAAACATGCAAACCTGATGGTGCTGAATGTAAACCAATTTGTGTTCAGCTTTTGGGGTATTTAACAGAGACAAGTAAACTGGTTGTGCTTTTACCAATAAATGACTCTGGGTTTTGGTGTGCAGTGACTTCCAACCAGCAGCAATGAAACATGTAACCAAATTTTTGTCAAAGGATGTTAAGTTTAGCACCTGCAATAATCTTCTGTTGGTGCCCATGTGTATAACATCCCTGTTGTTCCTCTGTTTGGAATTCTTTTCAGGTTCTTTTGTACTCTGTGTGACTACTTCTCTATACTTTTCAGTTCTGTAAGAATGTTTACCTTCCACTTTATTAGTCTTGTGCTTTATCTTTCCAGCTCTTGCTTGTGTTAACTTGCTACGCATCTTGTCTTTCTGTTTCCTGTTCTTGTTTGTTGCAAAATGGTATTTTAAGACAGAATGGAGTAAGTATTTTCTAATGTCAGTTACAGTCAACTGCTTTGCTAATTTGCCTGGACAGCTAGCTAATGAGTTCTGCTGGTAGTTTAGCCAGGCAATTAGCAACACAGGACTCTCATTTTGGCAATGTGCTCTCATTATACGGGTTTTGTTATGTCCACACTATATGAACAGACACTACCTTGTTGCGTCCCTTTGTACAGACTAGCATTTTTTTTTTTTAATTTTCTGCCCTCCATGGCATGCCCTTCACTTAACGTTATAAACAGATGGAGATAAAAAAAAAACGTATGTTCTTGATTGACAGCAGGCATCAAATTGAAATGTCTGTACAAGTTTGGTTAGAGCAAGCTAGTCTACTACAAACCAGTGTCAGTAAAACACTGTAGTTAGACAGGTCAGTTATCAGTTTGCGACTTATCTGGCTTGTTTTGTCTTCTTGCAGACCCAAATGAAGTGGAGCCTTCCAAGCGGAACTTAGACCAGTCATTGTTTGATGCCATTCGAAATGTGTTGGTCGCACTTGCTGCACCTGTGAAAACTCGAGAAGGTGTAAGCAAAGAAGATGTTCGAAGAACCTGTCAACAGATTCCCAGTCTTCGTGACAACTTGCTCAAGTATTTCAGCTCTCCTGAGAGCTGTTTGTTGGATACCAATCAGGAAATCATCAACAATGCTCTCCAAGACTTTTCCCCAGAGGTGAGGCATAAGTTATTTCAGTGTTGTGCATTATGCAACAGTCTCTCGACTGTTCTTTTGCCATCCGCCATCTGCAGCTGCAGTCAGGATAAGACACTGTAAAGCACTCTGTTAATGCAATGCAAGTAGCAGATGAAGTATCCATTGTTGTGAGGAACACTGGTGAATAGTTATACATTCAATTCTCAAATCCGGTATGCCCATTCAGAATAATGGGGGGAGGGGCGTCAACCTGTGATTTTTATGTACAAGCCTGACTGTTCAGCTGCTGATAGTCCGTCCATCTTGTTCCATTAAATGATGGAAGAGTCTGCTTGTGTGGTTTGCCTCCTAAATTTACATCTCTTCTTACAATTTTAAAATGTTTTAATTATTTGTGTGACATTAAAATTTAAAACCTTGTGAGACCTTGCTACTGGTTTTGCTGTTGATGGATGTGCATTCTTTCACTCCTGCCACATTGCACACCAAATGAGCAATTTGTGATTTGTTTTCCCTGTCGGCAGTCCACCACTGACTTGATGATGGAGTTTCTTCATGCACCACCGATGAAGACATTTTTCAAGCTCAATGTTCATGGAGGTATGGGAGCCTTTGAAATGTGTTTTATATTTGAATTTATTGCCTGCTTAGGCTTTCCTTGTGAAGTTCATTTTCTCCTCCTAATTTAATAGTTCTGTTGCGTTCACTCAAATGCAGTGTGCACTCAGTTTATACATATTGATGCACCTGTACGCAGACAGACGGACAGACAAACAGACATACACACTCACATGCACGCACACACACCAAAAGACACATGTAGATATGTGCACACACTCATTCTTATGCACACATGTGCGCACACACAGTCTCACACGTACATGCACACACCTCATTCACACGTGAGCATGCACAAGACTGTGCACCCAGTTCACAGAAGTTGCCATTTTGGCACTTTCTTCCTCTGGCCAGCTCTTACCGTTGAAGGCTTGATTGAGTTTATCCAAAATGCTGTGGATGTGGCAGAGAGGCTAAAGAGCGAGTTTTCAAGGTTGAGAAGGGGAGGACCAGGTTCACAGTTTCCTCCTGACATAACAGTGAGTTTTTTACTGACTCATCTATCATCTGGTGTTTTGCTCCTTTTTGCATCTAGATGTCTGCTGTTTAGTTCGAGTACAACTCAATGTTATTTCTTCTAAGTGTAAGGGCTGCAATAAACAGCATGCTATGGTGTTTTCTAAGGTGGAACTTGAAGAAAAAAAGTTGCCAATGCCAACAAAGACTTGTCTTCACAACAGCAAGCACATCACACACAAAAGACAAGAGAAAGCTGCTACATTAAACTTGCTTTCTTGTCTGTGCAGGTATTCTTAGATGAAGTGAACTCATCCATGTGTGGTGGAATCATCAAGGAGATATTGGTGGATCGGACATTGCAGGGAAAGGTCAGCAGAGTTAACAAATATACTATTGGCAGTTGTTCTGCTGCTCAGCTTTGCTCCAAATTGTTACTGTAATCCTGGAAATTTTTGAAAGTGTTTCACTCTGAGAAGTTTATTGAACATCAGGTGTATCCTAAACTTGCTTGATTGCTAAAATTGCAAGGCTTTGTATACAGGTGAAACCTGCAGGACCTGACCGCTGGGCCAGGCCTGGGTACAAGTACAGGTCATGTCCACATCTACTGGTCAGGTTTTGATCCTTAGGCCATGAAGTGCAATTCAAGTGAAAGCTCTAGCTTTCAAAGGAATCTGGTTGAGCATTGAATCTTCAAATCTCTTGAAAGCCCTCACAGTAGGAAAAGAGTGAGAAAAGGTGTTTTTCGAACACCTTCCACTGCTTCTCCTCTACATAGGTCTGATATTGGGTAACCAGCTATCCAGTATTCATTTTTATTCTTGAGAACAGTAGCCTGAGTGTCAATTGAACAGGTGTGAGGAGCTCCAACTGATCCAGCAAAAAAAGCAAATTTAGTTTTCATTGGTGAAGATGTGATCATTTTTGAGAGACGTTTTTGGCAATGGAAATGAGCATTTTAGAAAGGACAGCAAGAGCTTGATGAAGAACACTATGATCAAGTACTTGTATGACATGCTGAAGTATGACCTGTGAGAATGATGGGTGCCATTTTGGCTATAGCAGCATTGCTATGCAGGATGGACCTGTAGACTAAACTGATTTCAGACACCATGATGTGTGTGTAGTCTACATGTTTGTTTTACATGTTTTACAAGTTATATTAATTCTAGGAATGCTTCTGTACACTAAATCTCACTGTTAACACCAACAAAGTGACAAACTGTCCCTGTTTGCAAAAGTGGTGGCCCCACAAATTTATGAAATACATTTGGCTACAAAAATGTCCAGGATCGTAGCAGGTTTTCTTGTGTTGTTGTGTATGTGTGTGTTTTTTGGTATTGGCACTTAAATTGGGCACTGGTGCTTGCTTGTTTTTTTGTAGCCTCTGCCGAAGAACATGTTCCTTGTAGCAGCATGCAATCCTCACCGAAGCTGCTCAGCAGCTATTCGGGAGCAAGCACACGAGGACGATTGGAAAGTTGGATTCTACTACGTGAAGAAGCTGTACCATACAATGGACTTTCTCAAGTGGGACTACGGAGCGTTGGAAGAGCGTGAAGAAATGGAGTATATTGAAGCTTTGCTGGAGATGAGACAGAGAGTTGCTGTTCGGATGGAAAATTCTCGTGTGCATTCCACTGAAGAGAAAGCAAGAAAAATCAGAGTGTATGTTCATTATTTTTGTTGGGTGTATGTTTGCATGTCTCTTGTCCTCCCTCCTCCTCTCTTGCCAGTAGATCTCTATTTTTCTGTTTTTTATTTAACGATTCCGGAATATCAATACAGCTGCCCCTAAATCACCATGGTCATGGACTCTGTTGTGTTTCTCTCATATGCACACCATGGTCCACCTCAAATAATTCTTTTGCAGAGAAGTCAGTACTAACATCATCACCTAGGTTCAGTTGCTTGTTTGGAGGAATTTTTTTTTTTTGTTAACCATATCAACAGTTTGTCTTATTTACTTGTCAATTCAGTCCCAGAAACCCAATTGAATTTCTTTATCTGGCAACAGGTTTTTTTCTGTCAATGATGCTTAGGAAAAGAAACGAGCATGTGTTAAACAGGATAAACCTGAAACGAGTGTGTTTTGAACAGGATAAACCTGAAACAACGAGCGCGTGTTGAACGGGATAAACCTGAAACAACAAGCATGTGTTAAAACAGAATAAACCTGAAACAATGAGCATGTGTTAAACAGAATAAACCTGAAACAAGCGTGTGTTAAACAGGATAAACCTGAAACGAGCGTGTGTTAAACAGGATAAACCTGAAACAACAAGCGTGTGTTAAACACAATAAACTTGAAAGATAGATTTTGGCCTAACTTGGGGCCACAGATCCAGACTTTTCTCATTGCCCAGATCAATGCACTTTTGCCAATACTGAATCAGAGGCTCTCCATCTTTGCCATACTGCTACACTGAAGTAACTTTGGTGTGCTGGTGTACTGTTCGGCAAAAATAGCTGTAGTGAAAAAAATGTCAGCTTCTTCCCTTAAGATGGGTTAACATAAGTGAAGGGTTAATCTCTGATGCACTTCAAATTTTGCTCAAATCTTTCAGAGATCCCCCTGGTGGCCCAAAATTAGACATCCATGCTGAGTAAGCTTATTATATGACTGTCATGTACTCTATGTCCTTGTACTTGGAGTTATGCAATTGGGGTTTCAGGCTGTAGGGATTGGCTTGTGTCAGTGGGTAGTTTTGCTTGCATAGGGAGCACAGATAGTGTACGTAGAAACAGCAATAAAAGTAATAGAAATGCTATAAACCAATGTTGGATTAAATTTAATTTTTTTAGCTGTGTAGAAGATGTTGGCAGATGGGACGATCAGAAGTTTTATGTTGTTGATTGTCTGGTTTGAATTTTGGCTTTAGGTCAATTGGACCGATTTGCACATTGATCGCACAAGCTCAGAGAGAAATTCGCAAGTACGCAAAGGAAATATTAATTAAAAACGTGAAATGTGACGAGGAGGAGGCAACTTTGCGTGCTAGAGCTACTGTCAGTCAAAGAGATATACAGGTGAGTTATTTGAGCAGTTAAAGGAGAGTTCATCTTGAAGAAGTGCAGTGGCTCAATTGGCTTACAAACTTTTTCCTGCAAAGATTCTGTCTTTGTTCGAGCAGGAGCCAATGTCATGTACTACAAACCAATGCATTTACGTATATTGTTTTGTGCAATGGGGCCTGTCTGTTGATTTTTGTCTGTATGATAGAAACGGTCTTTCTAAGGCTATCATGTATTGAGACATAAAGCATTCAAATATTTGTGCACCTTCAACCTACATAGCAGTATGGTTTATATGGAAAGCTGTGTATGAAGTAGCAGAAACACTCTGTGCTTGAAATTTTATTCAATGACCTCCACTGTGTACACATCTGTAGTAATATTTGATCTGATTACTGTTGAGAAAATGTCAGAAAAATGCAAATCGAACATCTTGAGATATTCATTGCAAAGCTGTGCACATTAGTAAAGTTCAGTGTACAAACACCCAACTTACTTTTCCTACCTTTCTTTCTTGTTTCTCTTGCTTTTGATATGAAAAGGAGATCAAAGAAAAAAAAATTGAAAATATATGTTACCCAACTTTGTTGTCTACTGACTTTATTTCACCTATTCTTCAGAAATAAGTCATGTTATATATCTTTTAGGTTTGTCTGAATTTGTGTTCAATAGTGAGAAGTAATACCTGTCTTTTGCTCTTTGAGTAAGAATCTTGAGGATCTCAATCTTTTCTTTTTCTTTAATCACTCACTTTACTCTGACTTTTGAACTCTGCTGCAGTACTGCAAATGATGCAATGACCGGTTCCTGTTCAATTTGGCGTTTAGGCCAGTTATAGGGAACGGGGGTGCCTATAGGTGGGCCAGCTATAGGGGACAGAGGTGTCTATAGGTGGGCCGGCTATAGGGGACAGAGGTGTCTATAGGTGGGCCGGCTATAGGGTACGGGGGTGTCTATAGGTGGGCC